>JANHFX010016636.1:0-70869 GCA_027560015.1 Chloroceryle amazona | reverse complement strand
ATTCCACAGAACAACATTTGCTTCATATGGCTACTGGACATTTTTATTAGCAAGTCTTCTGTGTTAACATTAGAAAACTCACAGTGAAATCTTCAATTTAACTCTCAACGATATTCAAGGACAGTAATACCATTGAAAAGTTTAGTCGCTCTTTAAAACTAAACCCAAGTTTAATTAAAGTGAACTTCACATCTCGCCAACAGAACTCGTCTTGGATTTTGAAACTTTCACTGTATTTTACATCAGTATATCACCTTTGTAAAATGATGTCTGTTTATTACTGTTTAATTCTAATTCTTCATGATTAATATGCTGACTCACCCAGCTGTCTGACACATAAGAATTCCAAGTGTTCTGAAAAAGTTTTTCAATACCAGTGGTAATAACACAGTATTACTTGAGCATGTATTCCTAGGTCTAATAAATCTTTGACTGAATGCCAACAGTCCTAGCTCCTGAGAAATAATTAAAACTGGACACAATAATTGCATTAAATCAACAGGTAATATGAATACCTGGAAAAATACATTAACCTGGAAGAATACATTATCCAGTTTCAACAGTGTGTTCTAATGTAGTACTCAGATATACTTGGTCATCCAAAGAGGAAGGCAATCGTAACAGTAACAGATTTGTGTGAGTATAAATATTGTGTTTTTGAAGACTAATGTGCCATTATTACCGCTACTATGACTTAATAAAACATCTAATTTTTACTGCAGCTTTAAAAATCCATTCAGGTGTTTTTACCTTATTTGCAACCCTTCCTGTTTAAAAACAGGACAGGAAATATCTACCAATGATTCTTACCTTCTGAGAAGTATTTTTAAAGATAAGTGCAAAAATATGTTATACAGATAAGTATTACCCTCAGCTGGGACGTATTAAGCTGTAAAGACTGACACCACCAGATCATGATATAATGATGTCCTTCATATAATACTGATTTGCAGATGTCACTTCTTAGACTAATAACAAATTGCAAGGCTGACAACTTACTTTCATTTTAAGTTTTTTTTAACTTCCTTTTTGTTGTGATAGGCAACAAAAAATGATTAAATTTAATCATGGGATTTGACACTACAGCAGGCTGACTTCTATTTGTTGATTACTATTGATTTTCTTTGATACTTCATTTAAAAAAATCAATAGGTAGGAAGAAAAATAGGCATGGTTTACACAAATTTAAACATGCTATTGTATGCTAGAACAGGCTACAGTTTTGGCAGGGCACTGGCATCCAATTATGAGAAAAGCTCTTAACAGGTGAAACCAAGGGCTCCCGATCGATACTCAGTTTTCTTTCTCAATCAGAGAAAGTGGCCATAAATTAGGCTCATCAGTGTTATTTTCAAGGCACTCCCAAAGCAAATAATTTTACTTTTTTTTTTTTTCAGCCTTCCACTGCACTCATATTAAAGGACAACAGGTAAAGTTTAGAACAAAACACCTAAGAGAAATATGTACTACCTGGAGTTCATCCGTGCCTTCAGTTTTTTAACTTTCTTTTTAGTTTTTTGTTTCTCTTCTCCATCTTTTAAGGGTTCCACAGGAACAGAACTCTCAATCACAATATCCACAATGTACTTTTTTAATGACAGGTGCTCCTGCAGAAAATATTGAAATAACATTTAATCTTACAGTATGTGATGGAGATTATAGATTATCTTCCCAGGAAACAACAGTGATAAATATTTAACAAAAGGCTATGAAAATGAAGAAAAAGTTGAAAATAAATTCTGGGAAAGGATTCTTCCCACACTGGAGAGAACACATCACAGGTATTTTTTTTTTAATAAGGGAGAATAATTATTGAGAGAAGTAAAGGAGAATAAATACCATCCCTCCTATTTAAGAAACTGTTACTTAACAGGTACAAACTCCAAGCTGACATCCTCTCGTCTCCAAGCTTCCTTTTACAGCTACATGAAACCAATGCCTTGCCCCTATAACTCATGATATTAAACAAACTAATTCTGGTTTATGATCTTAATTACTCATGAAAATCTAAACTTGTCTGAAATTTTGTTAAAATAAAGTGGCATTATTCACTACTTACAATGTTACCATGTATTCCTTTTCCCCTCACATTTCACATTGCATTTAAGTATTGATAAAACCTCAGCTGCCCACAGAAGTAACACTTTAATTATAAAATAGTACAGATTTTACATAATGGCATTCAAGAAAAGTGAATATGATTACACCAGGTGTTTCTTAAATAAATGCTTTGCTTCAAGATTTTTAAAAAATGTTGCAAAAAAATTTTCCCGTTTCCTCAGAGGTACTTTCAGTGAAAGCACAGACTACTCCAATACAGTTCAAACCCTACCTTTAAAATAATTATTTATCATGTAGAGGTTAATAGCCACCACAGCTACTCCCCTAAAGCTGTTCTCAGTTTTGACTGACGAATTCTATCCACCAGTGGACTTGTAGGTCCCTGTAACAATTCCAATAACCATCAGACTCTCCAAAAGCTATACATGCAAAAAAACCCCTACAAAACCCCCATAAACAACCCCCCAAAAACCTACTGCTGCTAAACTGTTGACTACCTTATTTTTCTTGGTTCGAAAGCTAGAAATCTGCTCAAAGTACTCTATGCAGCATGTTAGATTTCAACAACCAAGAGGATTTCTGCTCAAGTGCCCCCTTTAAACTTACTTTTCAATTTAAATTTGTATCACTAAATTTAACCTCTTCTGAACTATCAATGTTCTTCAGACCCTTTCTTGTCCATGCAAGAAACTTAACAAATTTAATCAACACGATTTTAAAAGCAATCCACTCAAACCACCACACTGTGGTACACAATGCCCAGAATTAGTCTCCTTTAGTTGAAAAATAGGTGTAACCCAATGCTCTGCATGATACTGCAATGTCCTTCTACGATAATGAAAAACTAACAGACCCAATCACACTACAAAAATCTCGCATACAAATACCTTGATGCAACCTGTGGACACATATCTCCATATTGCATTACAGCTGCCTGTACTACTGGGCTGCAACAGCCAAGTGTTCATTTTTTACAAATAGCAATAAAAAAATAGTTTTATGTCAGTTATTAGAATATATTTACCCCATTTTTATTATACTGAGGCTTATATTTGTTTTCTTACAGAAAAATGAACACATTATGAAGTGTAGGTCACCACTGCTTATTATGATAATTTATCCTAGAAAATGGTTAGTCCCACAATCAGATGTGGTTATTCCTTCCTTTTGATAAGTATCCTTAAAATTCAAAGTAAGAGGTGAAATGTTAAAACATCTATAGACAACATTTTCCAGAAAACTACCTATATTTTCTTCCACTGGTTCGGGAAGATACTATGTCCGGGACAAACAAAATAAATCTCTGTGAAATTTCCTGGGAAAAGACCATTTAATTTTTTAAAGCACTGCTGTGCAGTATAACCTAGCTATATATTTGGTCAAAACAGTAACTGAAATTTCTATCTTAAATCATATGAATGCAAAGTGAACACTGAATTAATGTTAGACATTAGAAAGCAAGTATAATTAAATTCTACAAGTAATGCTGACTAACTTTGCTACACTGCTTAGTAGTGTATCCTGGTCACAAAAGCTGAAACTTCCCAGGAAACTGACAGGTTTGAGTTTTTCAACATTAAGAAAAGGAAATCCTCAGAACAGACTACAACACTACTCCTGCTTTGTTACTGAGCTTCAGGGTACTTAACCTGTGACATTTTGTGGATGTGCAGTTATTTAAAAAAATTTTTTTTTCAGTGGTATTTGATACGTACATACCTGCTTTCCATGCTGAATTAGCACACCCCAGAACTGTAATTTACCTTTAGTTTACCTTGTGTCTTATGAGTGAGATGAAACACTTGTATACAAAACTAACAAGGACTATTACTACAGCTCTTTATCTTTGTTCAACAATGAAACTGGTTTTTGGCTCATAAGATCTGCAAACTACATACTGTATCCTTCAAAGTGACAGCAGAGCACTTTGCAATGGGTGACACCTCACAGAATGGGCAGAACATCTCCACCCTGGTGCAGGCAGTTTGCTGTTCTCCTGCTGCACAACACAACCGCAATCAGGGCAGCAGACTTCTGCTAGGCAAGAATGAAAGACAAAGACTTGTAATCCCTCAGCAGACACTCATCTCTCTTTCCTCATATTATTTGTGGCTTAGCAGATGACTTGAAGAGAACTACAGGGTTCACCAAGCACATTCATTTATCAGCGGGTGAGGGCCAAAAGAAGTCTTGCTGTCAATAGCACACAGGATGGTTCACATGAACTCAAGCACCATCGAGAATGATGGTTCTCAGAGTTCTCAGTTTTCACATGTGGCAGTTTGGATTAGTATCAGTCTCCATACATACAGCTCATTAAAGTAAGACTAGAGTAATAATACCTTGTGTCACAAAAACAATCACTTTTTGAAGGTACAGATCAAAGTGTAGGATTATCACAGTAGGCAGATCTACGCCATTCAGGTGTGAAACAAGTATAACTAATAGCTTGGTATTGAATGACAACTGATATCTGGAGAGAGCTGCTGCTATATCATGCTTCAGAGCAGTGTAAACATATTTATTCCCACGTTTTATTAAGCTCCTACCAGTAATGTGAAAAAAAAAATAAAGGTTTTTAAATCTACGAAGTCACACTGAAGTACTATATGTACTTTAATCTTTTAAATAACTAAATTAATGAGTAATTTTACCTGCACAACCATTAGCTGGACAGGTTAACATACCATAAAAGTAACTGCCATAAACATATGAAAGTGAGTGAAACAAGTGCAGTGTTTAGAAAGCAAACTTTCATCATCCTCTGAATGCTTTTTTGTAAGCAATAATGATTTTTTTTTTCTAATAAAGAAAAGCTAGGTAATCTAAGGCATTTTTTCCTGAAAGCCTTTAACTTTTTTATATTATTATTTTTATATAATTAAAAGCTAAATGCAGTGAGAATTTCTGGGACTTAATTTACCCTTTCCATAGAGGCATTTTGGATTTGTTTTTAGGACAGTGTGAAAGGGCATTACTGGCCAGATTCTGTGCTGTGATGAGCACATTCTGGCCCCAAATCCTCAGATATTAGTGAACCACCAAACCTTTGGAGTATTTAGACCATTATAAATGCAAAGGGTTAAGTAAAGCCTCTCTTCTAATGCAAGCTTGTTATTAAGATCTGTACTCATGCCTACCAAAAACGTTCATTGCAGTTTCCACTTCTACACCAGCAATGTCAATTTTAGCTGTGCACAAATAAGCTAAAGCTTTATTTTAAAGACTTTTGTATAATAATTTTGATCCATTTTTCTGTACGATATTGTGATGAATAACCGCAAAATTTGGAAACAAGAACTGAATCCTGATATAATTCTTATGTACTCCTCCCTATAACCTCCTATAGTGATGACTCAGTGATGCATTACAGTAGAAATTCTGCTGTTTCTCTCCAGCATTAGTTACGCACATTCACCAAAACATGAAGGTGAATTTTAAAAACAGGTATACTGTACCTGTTTCTCAGACGGAGACTATCTAGCCAAAAAAGCTTATGAAACATAAAAGTAACCCAGTAAATATATACAGTTTGATATTTAATGGAATTCTGTACAGACATATATTGTTATTTGACATAGCCATATAGACCGCTAATAATTTTTATATAACACTGAAGGAATTTTTAAACCAACTGTAACAGACTTCCTGTAATGTTTTCAATACTTAATTAACAAGCAAGGTGATAAAAACTAACATTAAACGCACATGTAAACCTGCAGCCACCACAAAGCAAACAAGACAGATTGGATTATTTACAAAAAATGCCTTTGTTTCTCCTCCCTTCCCCATCCATCCTCAACTGGTCTGACTTTTGCTCTCTGAGAATCCTGAAACTTCCCAAATACAACAGATGGGCCTCCTACCAACTACAGGAGAAATCAAGTTGCCAAAACCATTATAGCTGAAGGTAATAAGGTCACCCATGAAGTCACAATCTTGGAAGTTCTTGCCTAGTCCTATTCAACTGCCTGAAAAACTATTCGGTTCATTTCATATCTTGAAACTGATAATTTTAGTTGACTAAGCACTTCTTATAACCCGAGTTTTTCCTTTGTGCACTGAATCACACCCCTTTTCCTATATGACATGTTTATATTACAAGGATTACAGCATTACTATCAATGCTCTCTGAAATGAAGTAATTTTTTCAGACTCCAAACAAACGTAATTGCAGAATTTTTCCATGAAAAGTGTAGCAAATACTACAAAATGCTGAAATGCTGTACAGTTGAGTACAGTCCACTTCAGTTCGAGTTAGGAAAACCATAATAAAAACTGGATTCTGAATGTCTGTAATCTACAGGAAATACAACAGCTGGAGAATAAATTTCCTAATGGACACTCTATTCATACAGTACTCATTTGGAAGACTAATATCCTAGACTACCTCTCCCTGTTTAATGTCCTGATTACAGCAACAAATTCACATATCTGACCTCAACAGTTGACATGCTGGATATGCGAGTATTTACTCAAACAGAACACAACTGTAAAATTATTTTCTGACCCAATCTCTTTTGTTATGACACTTCTGGCTCCCTGTATTACATACAAGCTACTAGTCATTTCACTACACAGCAGATATTTAGAGTAACATCATTAAATCATTATGTAACATACACCAAGCAGAATTCTCCCTATCAAAACTCCCTCATTCTAAAACTAGGATTGAGCAGAACAAATACTTATTTCCCATTCCTTCCTATTTGAGTAAGCGTTGCCTTTTCATGAATTCTGCTTGGGGCAAGATTGCATAGGTAGGACAATATTACAGTAAAGCATCTGTATGTGCTCAAGCTGAGAAGAAAATCCCAGCCTGGCATTTGTTGCTGTAGGGCAGTCATAGCTTAATATGCTCTCTTCTCTTGCACGCACGTTGCTCGTTGCTGTCTCTCACGAAGCACAATATTTCTCCTAATATGCAGCAGTAACAGCTGGGGAAAGAAGGCTCTGAAAATCCTCTGGTCTGAAGCCAGGCAGCTGCTGGCAGGAGTGGCCAGGATCATCACCTAGTACATCACATATTTTCTGCTGCTTTCAATAAGCTCTGAAGGGTCCTGTGCCACCACACAGCAACACTGGTGTGAAATCTACTGTCTAGCAACAAGCACATAAAGGCCTGACCTTACCAATATACAGCCCATTTTGTACAGAATGTGAGACAGTGCTTAATTAGCTATGTTTCCATTAGGTAGAAACTAACCAATTCATCTAAGTGGAAAATGCTTCCAGCTTTGGACTTTAACCCAAAAAAAAAAAAAAAAAAAAAAAAGAGCCGAAATGACCTTCTTGGAATCTGAAAAGTTTATAGGGTTTTCTTTGTCTATTATTCTTCATTTTCATTCCCTTCTGTATTTCTGGATTCTGTCCAGAACTGAAGCAAAAGTCCCAGAATACTCTAAGACTGGTTATTCTTATTATTTTTGTATTCTTTCCAACCCTGAATCCTCAAGTTTGGAAAGAAAAGGCATTCCTGTAAGTTTGCTAACCCAATTCTGCAGACCAAGGCAACTTGAAAAATACTTGACTCTAGCTATTTATCTAAATTTAATTTTCAGAACTTCCAAACACTTGTTTTTATTCACTCTCTTATATCAGCATTACAATAATAAACCTGAGGAAGATTATAAGGAAATATTTGTAGGGGCTTATATCACATAGTAATTGTTGTCATTCATTTACCATTTTAATAATAATAATAAAAATTAGGAAACTGAGTATTTGTGTAAACGTATGCTACACAAGGAAAATATTCTAACAAGTGAACAGGTAACTACTCTGAAGTCTACATATAGCTTCCTAATTAACATCTTTAACTGTTTCAAAATAAACAATATCCTGCAACCACAGAAAATTATAAAAAATGTTTTTGATATTTATTGCCAATGTCAGGAATAATGGTTTCTTAATTGTACGTAAGCACTTGAAGGATGTATTCGCCAAATTTTGAAGAGGTTTTTAAGGTTCGATTCTAAATCACATTACCACAGGAATATTTGTTCATGATTTTATTACATGTTTCAGAAAAACTCAGTATTTTATTTTTCTCCTCATAGCATAGGACAATATTTAATATGAAAAACAGATGCTGAAGCAGATTATAACACATGCAAAATTAAATTTTCAGCATTATAGCCTATGCCAGCTTGAAACAGAAATGGTCATTAATGCTTAATCAAGAGATCAAGTGTTTGTGACCAAACAGTGTTATAATTCCACAAGTGATGATCCACTCCACGATATGGAGAAGACTCAAAATAAGGACGATGTTTCAGAGTTATTGTGCTTCATATATGAAGAAACAGGTTATAAAAATAAAAGTAATGTATATTCAAATACTTTTTCCCCAAACCCAAGATTTTAATTTTTCACATTTCTATGCTAGAATGTACTTTAGAAGATGAGGGTAAAGCATTAAACAAACTTTCATTATTCACTCAAAACTGAAGACTGACATTTAATTGTAAAAGTAGGTTTTCCTGCACTTCTTGAAATTAAGATTAAATTTTTTACAAGGGACTAACGCTGCTTTTTAGCATGTCCAAACTGAATACTATTTTTACTGCTAGTACTGACTGCACTTTTAGTCACCTTGCTTGTCCATAAATTCAATGATACGACAGCCTGCCACTATGAAAAATAGCAAATAATATTCTGAAAAGTAGGTTCAGATATTTCTTGGGATTTTTAATATCATTTCCTTTCCCACTTGTCACTCCCAAATGTGGGAACAGAATGCAAAGTTAAGCTGTTTCTTCCACGAGAATGAGAATTCTGGGTACTGGACATGGAACACATTGCTCTGCAGATCAGGGAAGAAAGCTGGAAGGCACTGACATTATCATCTGGCTGCAAGGGCAAGCAAGAGAAAGGGGGAAATGAGAATGCACTTGGCCCTGCTAGCCATAGTTTTTCTTACTGGCTGTGAATATTCAAGATACCCAAGACAGAAGAAGGAAAGGTACAGCTGCTGGCAGTGATCTATCACAACTGAAGACACAGCCAATAAACAATTAATCATGTACATTTTTGCCAAGAAAAACAACACTTTATAATATATTAAAGGTAAGAAGCTATTGCTATGCAAAGTACAAAACCCAAGAATTGATGTATAGAGCACTGAGAGACCTTCTGCAAACTGCATCATGGATTAAACTTTGTAATTACACGATTGTCCATGACAGCTTCTTCTAGGGCAAATGTATTCACAGCAGAATTACAAGGCCAGGGTTCCTGTGCTGAAAGTACCACAGGTATCCAACAGATATGAAATATCCATAAATAAAAATGGACCACTAATGCTTGGCCTGATTCCATTCCTCTAGCAAGATACAACTCCTCTCTAAAAAAAATTCTCGCTTCCTAAGGGGGGAAAAAAAAAATTTTAAAAAAGGCTTTATTGGGATGATGGCGAGTCGTTGTTTGTAGGTGATTTACAGGTCACTTTCATTAAGCAATAGAGAAGAAAAATGGGCTACTGTTGGAAAACTAGAATCAGAAGCCAAGAAAAATATGAATTTAAGATGAAGTCTATATTCTGGAACTCTGTGGATAAAAGAAACAGGAATACTGTTCAACATATGACCAAACCATATGCACTCCCGTATTACTCAGAAATTACTCAACTATTATATATGACCAGAGCTGAGTCAGGATGATCTCTTTGCACTTTAATAGTCATAGCTGATCATCCAAATGCTCAAATAAGTCTGGGGTGCAAACATACACCAGAATAAGAGCAGCATTTCAGACAGTAGGCACACAGAGCTAGTCAAAAAAAAAAAAATTCAGACTCCCATGAAAGCCTTAGTCCAGAGCCCAAGCCCCAGCAAGATCATGAAGCTGATCTTCCTGGAACCTATCACAGAATCAGAGAATGCTAAAGCACATAGAAAATCAGGAGGTGATTACTGGCAGCCAACATGGCTTCATATGGCTTCACTTGGTGGACAAGGGAAGAGCAACTGATGTCATCTACCTAGACGTGTGCAAAGCATTCGACACTGTCCCACACATCATCCCGATCTCTAAATTGGAGAGACGTGGATTTGATGGATGGACCAATCAGTGGACAAGGAATTAGCTGCATGGTTACACTCGGAGAGTTGTGGTCAACAGCTTGATATCCAAGTGGAGATCAGTGACAAGCAGTACTCCTCAGGGGCTGATACTGGGATCAGCACTGTACAACCTCTTTGTTGGAGACATGGTCAGTGGGATCAAGGCACCCTCAGCAAGTCTGCTGATGACACCAAGCTGAGTGGTGTAGTCAATGTTATCCAGAGGGACCAGGACAGGCTGAAGAAACATGCCTGAGTGAACCTCATGAAGTTCAACAAGGTCAAGGGCAAACTTCTGTGCCTGGGTCAGGGCAATCCCAAGCACAAATACAGGCTGGGCAATAAGTGGATTGAGAGCAGCCCTGAAAAGGACTTGTGTTGACCAGAGACTCAACGTGACCCAGCAAGGTTCATTTATAGCCCAGAAAACAAACTGCATCCTGGGCTGCATAGAAAGTATAAGCAGTAGGTCAAGGAAGGTGATTCTTCCCCTCTACTCAGCTCATGTGAGACGTCACCTGCAGTAATGTGTTCAGCTCTTGGGCTTCCAACATAAGAAGGACATGAACCTACTGGAGTAAGTCCACACAAGTGCCACAAAGATTATTAGGGGGCTGGAGCACCTCTCCTATGGAGACAGGCTGAGCGAGCTGGAGTTGCTCAGCCAGGAGAAGTCTCCGGGAACACTGAATAGCAACCTTCCAGAACCTAAAGGGGGTCTACAGGAAAACTGGAGAGACTTTTTACAGGGGCATGTGTTGATAGGACAAGGGGTAATGGCTTTAAACTGAAAAAGGGCAGATCTGTATTAAAATGTGAGGAAGAAGTCCTTCACTGTGAGGGTGGTGAGACACAGGAACAGGCTGCCCAGAGAGGGTGTGGATGTCCCATTGATGGAACTGTTCAAGGCCAGGTTGGATGGGGATTTGAGCAACCTGGTCTACTGGAAAGTGTCCCTGCCCATGGCAGGGGAGTTGGAACTAAATATCTTTAAGGTCGCTTCAAACCCAAGCCATTCTTTGATTCTATGAATACAATTAGACATGTAACATACACATGAAATGTTCAAGAAGAAAAAAAGAGAACTATTAACCTTGCATAACAATTTTTAGAAGACCACATATCCGCAGGTATAAATACCTTAAACTCCTCTATTAGAGTAAATTAAAAAGCTGTTCATCTTTAGTGTTATTACATTTTATTTGGCTTAAAGATATCTTTTAGATAGGTTACCAAAGAAGTTCATAGGATACTATTCTTCAGTTAAATAGAAGAACTTGAGAACACTAATTCAGAAGGGAAAACAAAAAGCATTTTCCCCAATACTGCTAAGGCTGAAGCAATAAAACAGTAGTTACATGTAATTTAATTTTAATGAAAACATAGTGAATTAAAAAAAAGAAAAGCATTAGCAAGGTCCAAGCATCATCATGTCTCTAGACAAGAAAGCACCTTATAAACACAGAAAAAAAAGAGCGAAGGTCAGGCATGAAAATATACCCACACCTCTCTCCTTCAGTAATTTCCTCTGTAAGGAATAGTGGAAGCAGCACACAACTTTGAAAAAACCCACCTTGATTGCTCAAAGATAAACAAGCCCTTACCCCTGAAAAGCTTTTAGAAATTCAAACTTGTAGGAACATCAGCTTTGCTTGTGCATTGTGCTAGATGGCTGAAGCAGAACCTGAACCAGCACAGCTCTACTTTCTCAGGCAGCCTCTCCCCACCTCCCGGCTAAAGCGCAATCCTGCCATTGTACAGTGTCTGTACCAGGGGAACCAGACGGTGCAGTTAAGCATACTGTAAATCAGACCCTGCTACAATCGTGACAGACCTATGCCAGGAAAGGCTTGCACTGCAATCCCAGCCAACCTGACAAGCCACACTGCAGAGTGAGCTTTAGTCACTATCTGTTTTTTTTAAAAGGAATGTAGGTGGGCTCAACCAAGCATGTCTTTCTATAAATCCTCACGTTTTAATGCTGTCAGCCTTCAGACAACAATAGTCTCTTTGCTCCATCAGGGGATTATATTTTCCTTTCATTTAAATATATCTAGAACAAGTACTTTGTTTCATTTATATCGTGACAATTGAGACAGGTTTCTTCTCTCATAAAAAAAGCACAGTTTTTCATGTATGCAAACAAAGATTCATTAATATTCCTCCATCCCGCTTTAGAATACATAAAATTCTAGCATGTACCTTATATAAATTAACCAAACCTCTACCAAGTTATCTGTTTCATATCTTTTTTTAGAAGTACTTTTCACTTATTAGAAACATTCATAGGCTGCATAGAATTACATGTTTTATACTCTAAAAGTGCCTTCAAACCTTGGTATTTACATGACAGGAGATACAGACAGGAGATAGGGCAACGGTTCAAAGCAAGCAAGCTGCAAGGATTACTGATGTTACGTGTATTTCTCAAAGCAAACTAGGGCAGACAAGCAAGACAAAGGCAAGAGGGAAAGCAGAGGGACATAAAAATGAGTAAATAATCTAGGAGCTACAGGTGGGAGCAAACGTCTGCAAGGCTTCTATGGAGTCTGTAGAGACCTCCTCAGTCTAATGAAATCACCATGTGTTGTCCAAAAGCTTTCAGGTGGCGCCTTTCCAGTGACAGCCTCCGTGTCAAAAGCCCTCTGCATCACACAGGCTTTAGTTCAGCAAAACAATTGGTCCGAACATCAAACATACTAAGCAATTCCAGTGAAGTGAATGAAACCAAATCACATACATGGTTTACATCTTTTGCTGAACTGAAAGTAAAATGAGTATTGAGAGAGGGGACAGGAAACCAATAGCATAGAAAATAGCAACGTAAGAAGAAGGTCAGGCAGTAAGTTTGCTGGAAGACGACATGCATTTAAGCAGAAAGAAAACAGAGCATTGTTACTGTGCTGAAGATAACAGTGAAATGACACGGGACAGTGACAGCATCGCAAGTTTGAGAAACAGAATGAAGAAAAGACAACTTTTAGCCTGAAGTCAACCCTGCTGAAAAGTTTTTTGCCATCTACATGAATGAATGTATTTATGAGACAGAACAAAAGTTAAAAAGGAAGTAAAAAGTGTGAATAGAACTTAATTTGCTTTCACATGATAACCACTGTTTCAAAATCAATAGATTTTTGCTTTGACAGAAATCTACCTCCTTTTCAGCTAAGGACCAATAAATACCCAAATGAAGAAAACTCAAAAAGCTGAAATGAAGCTGTCTTATAATCTCAAACAGCTTCATGCCTTTTCATTTTCAGTCTTCATTCATAACTACTTTCTTTGTGAGTTTCACCAATATATTGCTTACACAAGTGAATACATTTTATGGATTATCTAATATTACCTGTCAGCTCTTGTACAATAGATGCTGGAATTAAGCACAATATACACTTAATTCCAGAACAATGGAAAACTGCTCCAACATGAAGTCTACTTTTATCTTTGCAAAATTACAGAATCTACAGATGCTATAGGCAAAAGGGAAAAAAAAAAAAGAATGTAATAGTTTCTTTATATATCTGGCGAGATCAACTACTAGCTTTCACCTGTCTCAGAGAAATTAGTGTCTATGACCATTCAGTACAGCTTTTAACTTTTTGCTTACAGTCAAATAAACCCACAAAAATCCTTACTGTAGGAAGACCTATTATATAATCACTTAAATCAGTTTTCAAAGTTTTAAGGAGATACTTAAATCTTACCTTCTGTGAGACAAATATGGTCAAAATAAACATATTTCAAGTCCTTCTGTGATTTCTCAAGTAGTAATAAAGAAATTCGGTGCTCAGACTACAATTTTAAAATGGCTTTCTTTCTAGACAGCTACCTATTATACTTAACATGCTGAAGACAAAATAAGTCAAAGATCAAGAGTAAGTTATCTGAGGTGTCAAGTGCATAAGGTTAAAGGTGAAATTTTATTAGGTCAAAGGTGATATAAATAAAATGTTTTATGTCAAAGAAGAAAGGTCATGGACAAGATGTATATAACCGAAAGACATCACAGATGACAAGTAATAAGTTTAAGTAGTACAAGTGTGTTCTCACTACAGATACCTTCAGTGATTAAAAAATTAAAAACAGTGATGAATAAGTAACCACAAACATTATGGTGCTTCCCTGTAATATGGGTTTACTTCTATGTAACACTCTGGATTTTTTTTTCTCAAGTATTCCAAAACTTAACTAAAGTTACTGAATGCTTTTGTTGTGAGGAAGGCAAAGTCTGGCATCAACTGTGCATGCTGAATAAAGAGGTATGCAGAGCAGATTTCTCTGATAAATAAAATTGCTTTTCTACTTCACAGCAACCATATCTCTAGCATGTATATTACTTACTGGTCTTTGGAAACAAACAAACAAACACCACAACAAAACAAACAACAGAGTGGACATCAGGCCAAGGAAATTTCAGATTACAATAGTATTGTTTAGAACTGTATACTCAGATTAATTAAAATAAGCTATAAATAATAAATATCTAACAATGGAAGGATCCAGGATATTTAAATTTGCTATTTTAATCATCAAGCTGTTCATTCAGATGAAACTTACCTGAATGGTTTGGGGTGGGTGTTCTCTCCTTTTGCTCTCGCACTAAGTATGCATTCAGGAAATCCCATACATTAAACCCTAATCTTGGTATTAAGTTCACATTGAAATGTTTTTCTGGAAAACACTGGATTTAAGCATATGATGTTGGACACCACAAAAATCAAGATATCTGTGCCCTCTAGTGGAACTACTTTTTCACCAGCTGGGCACAAATGCAGCTGTTACACCACAATCCCTTTTTCTGGAAGCTGGAGTTGTTAAGCTATCAAATTAGATGTTATGAATAGCATATAACACCCAGAAAAAGAAAATTTAATTCGCTGTTTTCCTCCACATTCATCTGAGACAGTTGCCCAGCAAGAAACAGAGTTCAATTATCATTTGATGCAGTATAAAGCCTTCTCCCATACATCCAATTAGCTAAACCTGGCATCTAAAACGAAATACAAACCCACACAACTCCCACTAACTACCGTAAAAGAGGAAAAAAGAAACTTAAAAGATAGTTTATGTACTTTCATTACAATTAGGAAGGGGTAGGCAAACTGCAACTCAGCAAAAATTTATTCCTCCAGACTACTGTCTCTCCAATTTTCTTTTTTTTCTGTTTTTCCACCTTTGTGGATTTCAGTACCTCAGAGATTTAACTCTCCAAAGCTTTTTAAAAAGGAAAAGATGTTACTACTGCATGTAAGAAGCTGTAAATAAAGAGAGTATTTCAACAAATAAAAGCAGGAGCAAGAACTGTGAAGTTAAGGAGACAGCCAAAAACTAGAAGTACTGAGAACTGTCATTTGAACCAGCTTGGCTGGAAACAGATTTTGGAACGCAATGAAGCTAAATCTGAATGAGCTCCGGAGAACTGGCTTGTACATATTTCTTCCTAACCTCTGACAGGTACAGAACAGGCACTCACAAATTTTTTGGATAGACAAAACTCAGAGTCTGACTGTTTATAATTTGTCTCATACAAAAGTCCTTGACTTAATACCGTGCTTCAATTCAGGCAGCAGCCAACGAGAAATTAAATAGGACAACCATTCAGAACTCTTTTCTTCAAAACAGCATAGTTTCTTGATTTAGTACAAAATGTTCTCAATGCTACATAAAAATCACCGTGTCAATCTTCCTAAAGAAACTAATGAAAAACTAAGTATTGTTCTTTACAGCAATGCTAATACTTGAAGAGCATTTCCAATCTTCTATTTTTAAGTAATTTACCTCTACTTTTCTCAGCATTATTGACCCAGATGCATACAATAACTCATATGATAACCTGAAAAAGGACTAAAGTAACAGGAAGGAACAGAAAAAGTAAAGCAAAAGGCATACACCTGCAACACATCATATTTTTATGATACATACAGTGAGATGAAAAACACCTAATAAGAGAAAATTAGTCATAGTTTATAAACAACCTAATTGAAAAAGCAATTGCCTGAAGTATGTGAATCCACTGTTTCTTTCATTTGTTTTCACTGGTAGCCTATATTCAAAAAGACACTGTTATTCCCATGCTAAGCACAAATACTCTTGTTCAATTCCTTTATAAGAATTTTCAAGATTTCTTAGGCTACTCACCTGGAAGGCATTTAAAACTAGAAGTAATATAGAAAAAATTACAGAACTTACCACTTCTTCATCTGAAAGCTCTCGTCCTTGTATACTACTGTTTTCTCTCACAGCTTGTTGGTGCTTTTTCCCTTTAATGTGGCTAAAAAGATATACTTCTGAGGAAATCTGTAATGACAATGAATTAAGAGTAATTTTTTTTCCTTGATAATTAAAATACTGTTATTTGTATATTATGGAATTATATGCCAATTTGACAGGAGTATGTTCAGAATTTCAAGCACAGCATATTCTTCACCCTAATTTACATAAACTTTTTTTTATGCAGGACTTAAAAGTAAATTACATAATTAATTGCTAGCCAGCAGTATAATAAGAGATTAAAAAACCAATCTTGGCTTCTCAGCTCATTTTCACTTCACTTTGACCTCATATATTGGACTTCCACTCTGAAATGCATAACCAGTGAATACACAAGACTCCAGGCTGCTGAACTCAAGTTTCTGTTCCAGCACTGCCTGAACTGATAACATGCAATCTTTAATCCAGCAATTAACACAAAATAATCCTAAGTAAGATACAAAGCTTTATTCAGTGATGTCTAGTCTCTGCAATCAATAAAACGTGTGACCAGTAAGAAGAGGTCTCCCTGCCGTGACGGTATGGCTTCCTCTTCACCATTCCTGGGGCGTATGGAATGGCAGACACAAGAAGAGACACTATGTTGAGATCAGAGGTCTGCCTAGCAGAGTACCTGACTTCCAAAGCGACCAAAAAATAAGATCCCTAAGGAAAAGTAAGAGGAGACAAAAAGAACATTAATTCTCCCCTTCAACATTTTTAAGCCTCCAACCAGACTCAGTTTGAGAACTTCTTGAGCTTGATGTATTTTCTCTGTATCCAGTAATCTTCAGTGAATTTCAATCCAATGCAACTTGTTCAATCATCCCTTGAACTCACATTAAATTCAAATAGCCACAGAATGTCACAACAAGGTGTTCACAGCTCAGCTACTTGCTATGTAAAGAATCACATTCTTTGCTTTAAATCTAGTGTTTTAACTACCTTCATTTGATGGTCCTGAATTCTTGCTCTTCTTAGAGGACACAGCTAGTAACTGAGTACTGTCCACACTCTCCATTCTACCTACACTTCTACAGTGTACTTCAAATCTTCCCTAAACCACCTGATTTATAGACAGAAGAATCCAAAATGAGATGCACTTTACAGGAGCAGAGCAGGGACACAGCAGATGTGCAGTACTCTCATCTGTGAATGAAGTGCAAATTGTAGCTTCAAGGCTTAGCTTGGCCTTGCAACTCTGACAGTATTTTCTCTATCCAACTTACCATTACATTGCATAGTGAGCACTGTTTTTTCCGTTCATATGGTGTAAGTTTTGGTGCATAATCAGTATTAGCATGCCTTCCACTGCTTAGTTCAGCTGCTTTCTCCTTTCTCTGTTCAATTTGTTCCATGTGCCTTCTAATACTTTCATCATGCTGAATGTAAAATAATCAAAGCAACAAATAGAAAACACATCAAATTACAGCAAATACAACTGAACTGTACAAATACATATTGGAAATTACCAAATATTGTACAGTAAGAATAAACCTCTGTTAAACTGAAATTATTTTTTATTTCTGAAGGGCACTAGAAGTCACCACACATCACAGACATTTTAGCATTATGCTATGATTTAAAAATCAGTCCACATTATTTTTGGTTTATAGGTGTTTATCAATTAATAACATGTTGCAAACCTTTCTGTAAGCGTTTTAGTTACATTTAACATCTCAAAAGAGTTGCGATCAATGGCTCAATGTCCAAACAGGGACCTGTGACAAGTGGAGTCCCTCAGAGATCAGTGCTGGGACCAGTACTGTTTAGCATCTTTGTTGGCCAGATGGACAGCATGAACAAGTGCACGCTCTGCAAGTCTGCTGATGACACCAATTGTGTGGTGCAGTTGACATGCTGGGGGGAAGGGCTGCCATCCAGAGGGACCTGGACAGGCTGGAGAGATGGGCCCATGCAACCTCATGAAGTTCAACAAGGCCAAGTACAAGGTCCTGTACCTGGGTTGGGGGAAATCCCAAGCACAAGTACAGGCTGAGTGATAAGTGGATTGAGAGCAGCCATGAGGAAAAGGACTTGGGAGTGTTGGTTGTTGAAGTGCTTAATGTGAGCTGGCAGCCCCCCCCAAAAAAAAATCCAAACCAAAAAAACGTATCCCAGGCTGCAGCAAACGATGTGTGGCCAGCAGGTCAAGGGAGGTGATTCTGCCCCTCTACTCTACTCTGGTGATACTCCACCTGGAGTACTGCTTCAGGTTCTGAAGTCCCAACACAAAATGGACATGGGGGTTTAGAACAAGATGATCTTTAAGGTCCATTCAACTCAAGCCATTTTATGATCTCAGTTCTAGTTTTGTTCTTAATCACTCTAGTGCAGAATACAGGTTCAGCTTTCAATTCTACCAATACGGAATTTATGTAGTGCTGTTTTTGCTGACAGAGATCATAAAAGTACAAATTAAGTAATTTAAAAAGTAAAATAAATTGTTATTTATCTGCAGTAGCAGGCACTGTTTACTGGATTCTTTCAGAGACTTTTCATACCTAACCCTCATGAGGATGGAAGAAACTCTCAACTATTATTTAAAATCAGAGGCTAGAGTATGAATTTGTATTTAATAATAAAACTGCCTTTTACGGTACAAGTAAACGTAGATTCGGAGCGAGACTGGAGCAAAAAATAGCACTGAAATGAAAAATTATCTGTACATACACATAAATCATCCTAGAATAAAAATTTACATAATTGAAACCTAGATACATACTTCCAACTCAGAATCTTAAAGTTTATCATTTATCATATAAGTTTACCTTATCATTTATCAATTTGGAAGTATTTGCATCTCCTGAAAAATAGTGGATATCTCTTCAAAACTTCTGATACCTTAGTTCTCCACTGGACAGTCAATTCAGCTAACAGGTGAGCTACAAGGGGGTCAATCCTTTGTCTATTTCACGAAATAACTGGAGCCCTTCGTGAAACTAAAGGAAACAGCACACCACACTTGACAACATCCATTTCAATACCTTTAGATAGCACCCTACAGGTTTATTTGGTGAACTGCCTTCACTAAACAGTGTGACAATTTTTACACATTGATTTTCCTCACAGTTTAATTCAAAATTACTCTGACTTCTTTTGGAAAGTACAGGTTTACTTGTTCTCATGTTCAAAGCTCTGAAATTAATGAACTCAAGAGAGCTCCATCCTGTTCTTTCCAAAGTACACAGTACATATGATATTGTATGTTACACTGTTGTAATGCAGCAATCTAAACAGAAATCTCTTGTGAAGTTGTGTATCAGGGCACTGTACAGCGTGCTGTAACATCTTCAGCAAGTAAAACATACATATAGAACATCTGCAGAAATACTGGCTTATTCATGTATTTTTCAACTAAAGTATCCTTTTATACCTTCAGTTGAATCTTCTTCTGTAGTTCTTCCATAGCTTCTTGTTGAGCTGCAGTAAGAGCTGCCAACCTCTCTTCTCGATCTCTGATCACAAGATAACAAATATAGGGAAAACTTGTAACAAAGTAAATCACGCAAATTATTGACTAATTTATGCTTGAAATGGAGAAAAAGCACCCCAAAAAAATGAAGCTGAAGATGGCTCAGTAGAAAAGAGACACACAAAAAAGCAAGTTCATTAACAGAGAATATAGATGCTTTAATTTTGATGATTTAATAAGGCAGACACTTGAACCTTTACAGCAGAACTTGGACCATACCTCAGTTCAAGCCAGAGCAATGACAGTCAACACAATGCTACAGAATCACGATGAATGTGATACTCCAACACCATTAGCCTCCTTCAACAATGGCTATAGTCAGTGAACCAAAGGGGAGGAGTACAGTGGCAAATCAAAGGAAAACCATCCAGCAATAAGCATAGTACCATTTATAAAAGTGATGATCAAGTGCAAGTTTGAATATATACACTTATAGATAAAACTTCAACCAACATCAAATGATACAGTCATGAGTGATAAACTGATGCTCTATAACACTGCAATTCCAAATGTCCAAGATACCAAAGGACAGCAAAAAATTTGATCTTACTGTCACCTTCTGTATAAAACTCCAGTCAGGACCTAATTTTCCTCACTGAACCTGTCTGTCCTACAACCCTCTTCCAAAACTTTCAAACTTCAGTAGTCCTCTTCATTTTCAGCAGCCCTCCTTCCACACCCCAGTCAAGTGACAAAACACAACTGTCATATGTGGATGTCAGTAAGAGCCTGTGAATCCCCTAAGCATTAACCTTTGGAAGAGATTACAGTATTTTATTTCCCATGTGAGAGAAGAACAAGAAGTATAACTTGATCTGCTACTGTAACTATTAAGGAAAAACAGAACAGTTTCATCAAGAACAACTTACTAGTGATCAGTAAATTAAAGGAGCTGTTAAACCCTAAAAAGGAAGAAAGTCAGCTACTCATGCTGTTTGTACAAAAAGATTTGGTATGGCAGAGAAACACTTCTAGAATTCTGGCAGTGGGGAAGAGCCCAAATAAGTAACAAAACCTTTTAATAAAACTTTGCAGTGAGGTCACCATTCAAAGTCATTAGCCATCTTTTTAAAAGGCATTCCAGAATTAAAGTAGTTTAAGTGACAAAACTAGAAAGGATAACGAAGAATACTGTCCAAATTGCAGTGGGTTACATTTTGCATGGATTTCTGTTTATTTGGGTGTTTTAAAACAGAAAACTCATAGAAAAGACAAAATCACTTCAGTAAAAGTAGAAGGCTCAGATAAAGTAGCATTTTAAACAAAACCCAGAAGAAAATAGAAAGGAAAGAAAACAGGGAGGAAGCAAGTCTAATGCTAAACACTGCGCATAATCGTTCTTTCAGAAAGTATAAGTGAACTCTTCCAGTCACCATGGGTGTGGAAGGGGGTGAGGAAGAGATGATGGATGAGAAGCATTAGGTAGTTTATGTGCTACCTCTCCTGAGGTAAATAAAGACTGAACTACAGCCTTTGTTTTTGTTTTAAAGAGCTCCTGACTCACACCATGGAGCTGAAACAAATCATATCTAACACACAATCCAAACCCTATTAGCAATTTCTTTCAGTTTGTGTTTTAAAACATTTGCTTAACCCTACAAATGGTGACAAACCAATATCACTGAACACATTGGATTAATAATATTTGAAACAAAATTCTGAAGTTTCAACTTATAAGCTACCAACGTTTTTCCTGCATAAGCCCTTCTGAAAAGCATGCTTTTTACATGATTATGTTACATTACAGAGCTTTATGATTGCCATTGACAGGAACAAAATTTTCCATATTATGGATTTCAACCTTCTGGAATATAAAATAATCTGAAATTATATCTAAAACCTTACTGGAATCAAGTTAATGTACCACAAAGGCAGAGAGGGGCAGTCAGTTTTAAGTACACTATTCCTTTCATACAGATACTTTAATCAGCACCAGATGCACATGGTAAAGCTCATACTGAAGAAACCTTAGGCAGATATTCCAAAAATTACTCCTTCCAGCAAGTATTAAATCTTCAGGATAAGAGTCAAATCCTAGCAGTAGAAAAAAATCCAAAACAACAGAACAAAACACCAGATGAAATCCCAAGGTGCCACCAAAACATGTCGAAGTCCAAGATGGGACAGTACAGCCAGCTTCTTGTCAAGCTCATCTCTCCCTCAACTGCTAAACCAGGACCCTTTGAATCCTAATTTCTACTTTGTTAGAGAAACCTCAGAAATATTATTAAGCAGATGCAATGGCTCTGAGGCTACTCTGACATAACAGAATCACCAGATTGTAGAGCCCCACATATACATTCTTTCCTACTCTTTCCCAAAATGATCCAAGAAAAGAAAAAAGTCTCTCTTGTATAATCAGCATCTGGCAAAGAAAACCAAATGCAAGCACGGTACTGCAGTATCAAATACAAAATATTTGAAAGATGAGTGCGACAGTACTAAATGTAGAGGAAATCTGCTGAAACACAGCACTAACAATGCAAATGGAAACCACCGCTCTTCTCATGTCATAGAGCAATAAATGGTGTATAACAAAGGAAAGAGGCAGATTTAAAACTGATTAAACAAAAAGAGCAAAGAATTACATGACTTGAGCCTTTAGACAACTTCTAACCATAGAAGACCTCAGAAGGCAAAGATGTCAATGGGACAATTATCTCACATTGGCTTAGTGTGAGGGCTTCCTCGAATTTCAGGAAGTTGTAAAAGTCTTAGACATGCAGTGTCTATCTTCCTGAAACAGCATAACCGAAACCCTGCCTCTTACCCCTAATCCTCTTCAAGTGCCTGGCAATGAGAATAAGATACTAAAAGAACCCTTCCAAGTCACTCTCTTATTGTGACTTTGGCTCAGTATGTTGAAGAAAGGTCTGTGAACTCCTGACCAAGGCCATAGATCCTATCCACAATTCATTAAACATCTAATAGAAAGTTGAATCTCTTTATGATGTCAAGCTAGAATTAATCATGACTTTGGAAGATAAAAGAAGGTGATCAATTCATTTCTGAATATTCTACTTGGAGAAAAAGCTCTTCATGTCAACTTTGAAGAAAACAAACTGTGATAACAAAAATGTTTAAAGGACCATTACTTGTCATAGGAAAACTGCAATTGTTACTTAGGTTTTATGGAATGATTGTGGCAGTGGAACTGTATGGAAAGAGGAAATAATAAAAGGTGAATACAAATAGAATGTGGCGAATTAAACAGTAAGCAGAAGGCAGTTTCCCTCAATCGGACTTGAAAGTAAACCCTTCTCACATACCGCAATGCTACCCAACGTTTATTCACTCTGCACCTCAAGCTTGGCTCAGAAGAAAAAGAGAGAACCACCCAAAAGAAACCCACTTTATGAACTTCTGATTCTGAGCAAAACTATACATGAAGCAGTTTGTAGGCAGTAGAATTAACGAAGCCTGATTTCCTGGTTTTGTGCTTCACAAATGTAAGCCTACTGTCTACAAAAAGGTGAACTCAAATTGATCCCAGTAAGTCCAAAAGTTACTGGAGAGTGGAGGAAACAGGGAATATGGGGACATTAATCTTGCTTTCTTTGAAAACTAAGCTAAAATATGAAAAAGGAAAATTATTAAAAGGACTTGTTAGCAGTAAAACAAAGATGAATATAATAAAACACAGCCTTGCATGTTATATTGTGCATGTACCTGAGGAATACAAAAATCTATTGCAGAATTTATGAGTACTGGCCTGGTTTCTTCTTTCAAACCATTCATCAAGAATTATTTTAAAAAGTAACATTAATGAATATTAAGTCTGAAATGCTACGAATGCACTGCTGTTACAGAGAAGCTGCAGTGTCCTGGAAAGGATAATGGTGAAGGGCAGGGAAGCAATGAAATTATTGCAAAATTACCTGGCCCTCTCCCGTGCTGCATCTTCTCGTGCTTTTTCTTTCTCTTGCCTCTGCTGTTCAATTCGTGCTTCTTGTTCTTTTCTCTTCAGCAGCAGCTCCTCAACTCGGGCTTGTCGTTCTGCTTCCAGGGCTCTTTTGCGCTCCTAGTAATAAAGAAGTAAATTCTAACTTTTCCTTTAGGAAAGAAAAAGAAAGGAACCTAGGGAAACTGTATTTTAACATAGTCTCACTTTCATCATGGAGTAAGAACTGTGGGTTTATTAGATAAAGGAAAACTATACAAATATGAGTAAATTCAGAAGGTTGAACATAAATACATGGCTGTATGAGCTAAGCTACACATCAATTTGCTGTATAGTTTGCTCAGCCCGAAAAAGTCTATCCTCTGTAAAAATCTTAGAAAACTAGTCCACAGAGTGAGAACATGTAAACACTCTACAGGATACACATGCTTCCACAGAATATTAATATTTAAATTATGATTCTGAAAGTATCTAATGATGTTAAATCAAAACAGACTGCAAAAAATGACTGCATTTTTTCACTATCACTGAATATGAGTTCTTTTGCACTACTCCATTTTTACTTTTTTCTGATTAATTAAACTCTACATGGTATTGTAAACCTTTATGACAGAATGGCTATATTTCTAACAGTAATTTTTAATATGAGTACATTTTACTTATGTAAAAATAAAGTGTGTTTGAAACCCCATACTTAAGTAAGACACTTACGTGTAGACGTTAAGTCAGGCAGTTTTACTCAAGAGGAAATGTGATTAGTTTAGCTGAAAGTCTGGGGAGACACGGACAAGTCCTTACCTTCTACAAGTCCTTACCTTACTGAAAAATTAGTCTGTTTTGTATGACAGATTAAAGGAAAAATAGATATTTAAATTAATTTTAAAAAATATACTCCTTGCCACAAACTCCAGCACTGTAAAGACACATGATCCTCCTTTCGGGAGACAGTATGAGATTTCATTAGCACAGCCCAAAACTTGATGGAATGAATATCTTGCAATGGTTAGATGAGGGCCTTGCATTCTTAAATACTGGCTTTACTAACTATACCACTGCTATAAAGTTGTGAAGACTTACCTTTCTCCCTCTTACTGCCGAAACATCATAAAGTAGAAACATAGTATACTTTTGAAAGTGGAACAAAGAAGCAAGATAGAAAGCAAGGGAGATTGAATAGCCAAAATTTAAAACATATACATATTATATTGTCCCCCTGTGACTACATATATAATATACCTGAACTGCTTCATCACGTGCTTGTTTTTCCTCCTGTCTTCGTTGACGCTCTTCTTGTAATTCATTTAAGCGCTGTTCATATTCTTTTAGTTTATTCAACACATCATGACGTTTGTTCTGAGCTTCTAAGGTGTTTATAAATGCAATTTCATTTACCTGCAAATAATAAGAGAAGCTCTGAAAAGCTGAAATAAGTTTCATTCCCAAGGATTTTTTTCATCCATTTGTTAATTATCCACTTGATAATTAAACTAGTGGGACATTTCTCCAGAATGAGTTGTAAGACAACCAAGTTGAGAATAAGGCTTTGGGCTTTTGTTGGGTATTTTTGTTTGTTATGGTTTGGTTGTTTTGTAGGTTTAATTCCCCCCTTCCCACCCCCCAATATTAAACAGTTTTTCTTTCACTCCACAAGTTGTCTCACTTCTACACTTCCCATTCTCTCCCTCATCCCACTGGGGTGGTGGGGGGAATGAATAAACAAGCACCTGTGTGGTGCTTAGTTGCCAGTGGGGGTTACCCCATGACAGTGTTTGTATCAAAGAATAATGCAAACCAAAAAGTGTTCATCTAGTGCTTGTCTTATGAAGGTATATATTAAAGTCAGAGAAGCACTAAACAAAATATCTATTTTAGAATAATTCCCATGTGCTAACTGTAGGTTTCTGTTTACGTCCAACTGTTTAACAATATTAGTGGTACAAGACACAGAACTACTGTTTAAGGACACAGAATGACGGATCTAGAATGGATGTTTAAAAAAGGAGAAGAGCAATGAGCTCTCCCCAGTTCTCATTCTACATGCTGAAAAGTGGAGAATTGATAATCAGATCTTCTATTCCTTCCAGAACTAGTTATCACTGAAAACGCTGCCATAGTTTCTTGAGGAATGTAAGGAGCAAGACAACTAACAGCGATTTATTTCCACCCATCTTTTCTTCCAGTCCAACCCACCATGAGGACTAATAACAGCCAATTAATTTTAAATTCATATTAGATCAAAATTGTCAAGTTTAGAGATCAGCATTCATCCATCTCTTGGTTCACACATATTCATCTCTAACTTGTGCTATCCTTCACAACCTAGTCATGAGAGCTCCGAGGTACAAAACATATAGAAGCATAACTATTAAATAGTTATCCCTGGAAACAAAGCTTACCTTAGCCTCTTCCTCTTGTGCTTTTTTCACAATTGCTTGTAGCTGCACCTCACGTTTAAATTCTGCATGGAGTAATTTTTCCTCCATCATCCTGCGTCTTTGATCTAATAATTCTTCTTTCCATTTCCGTACATCTTTCTCCTATATATGAGTAAATTTCTTACTAATACCATAACTAAAAATAGGGCCTGAGGTTTCCTTAGAATTTTCTAATATTTGAAGCTTTATCTTCTAATATTTGAAGCTTTATCTTCTAATATTTGAAGCTTTATCTTCTAATAATAAAACATTTCAATGCCCTATACAAAGTCTGAATTAACTTTAACACAAATTACACCAATTTGCTAACTGCTTCAGTTTGGTGAGTTTTAGCATTTATGTTGGATACATGCAACACATTTATGTTGGATACATGCAAGTCATCCATGAAAACCATGTGAACTTGGGAGTCAAGAGAGAAATTTCATTTCACCACTAGTTTTGATCTCTAACATTTCTAGAGCACGTGGGGAAAAAAACCCAAACTTCTCTGAAAGGCAGCTCCTTTCGATTACAGAAAGCTTACCCTCTCCATCAATTTCTGAAGCTTCAGTGTCTTTTCTTCACGTAACTTTTCCCTCAGCTGTTGAGCTTTCATTTGTTTCTCTTCATGTTTCTTTTTGGATTCTGCTATTGTTCTTTTAATAAAAAAACAAAGCAAAGCAAAAGTAAGCAAGGCAATATTAACTGCCAGTATTGCAAACATTTCTGTGTCATCTTCTGTCAGAATAAAGAAACAGGCTACAGGAATGCAATTATTTTGCCTAAATACTGTCTTTCTAGCCTTCAAATCTTTATTTACTGGACAATATAGCACAAAACCAGTTTGTTATGAAAATATGTATTGATTCATATAACACTTTCCACACACAGACTTAAAGAAAATAGATGCATGAACAGTTTCATCCAGCCATGAGCTTGGTTGCTTGTTTTCACTGGCTAATCAATACAGGTAACAGCTCTAAGACCTTTTGCGTGATGGCGATGACAGTTTCTCATGCATGTGTATTCCATGTCCAGGTGGACGTGCAGGCTCTTCTTCCACTCTGTCTCCCCAAGAATTACTCTGGCGCCATGATTCACGAGCTGTCCATAAAAAAAGAATTTGATAGTTTACACGTTTCTGGGAGAAGTGCAATTAATAAGGCTTAGCTCCTCTTGGAGTTCTCTTGAGCTTAGGTAAAGCACAAACACAGACTGAAGCATCTCTAACTCCTGTGCATTTTCAATGCTTAATGATTTTATTATGCTTTTATCCAAATGTTAAGATAAAACTGGATAACAAATTTTAACATTCTCATAGAGATGAGGAAAGAGAGCTGAAGAAGACACACAGAGATAGTTTGAACACACAAGTCCAGCTTTCCTAAGGAGAGAACGTAAAAAAATAACATAACTTGCAGTAATATTTAGATTTTAGGAGGATCTTCTGAAATCTTAAACATCCACAAGTAAGATGGGCACTAAAAAAAAAAACCTGCTATAATTTCAACATAAACACAGTAATGTATGAAAATTTACCTTCGTAATCTGCCAGAACATCATTCCAGTCCATAGACATACCACAGAAAGATATGCTTCCATTGCCCATACTGGCCTGAAATTTAACAAGAACCAGGCAGTAAGAACAAATCTTAATTCGCCAGTCTATGCACACATTAAACAGTGCCAACTGAGTGATATTCAGCAGTATTAAAAAACTGAACCAGCCATCCCAAAGACTGATGCTGTTCCTGCTGTTTCTGACAGCAGAAACAGAGATTTCTGCTTCAGCTAGAGTAGCTCCTGTGCGATAGGAATAAAAATAAGTCCCAACTCTCAGTTTTGCACAGATAGGCAGCAGGACAATGACTGCAAGATCACGGGATGTTATACCAGTCAGCAGCACTGTGCTGCTGAGGTTAGCAAGACTAAATATACCTTTGACACTAAAGTATTATTATTACTTGACATTATTTACTTCATTTGTATGTAAAACAGGTTACACTGATGCAATAACAAAGATTACCAAATTCTATACTCATACTCTGCTGACATCAGAGGCAGCTTGAAGTTGGGTACTTTAACGTAATGGAACACTCACTGAGAAATCGCTATCATTGTCAGTCTCAATATTTATGTCATTGTTTTCCTCTGCTTCAATCTCTCTAGTCAATTGCTCTTCTTCTGCAATAGCACTAGCAATGGCTTCTTCATTTGCCTTTTCCAGGCGATCTGCTAGCTCTTCTTTCTTAGCAAGGACTTCTGCCATAGACTGTAGGAAACATGAAACCAGGAAAGAAAAAAAAAAAAATTAAAAAAGAAAAATCACAAAAAAAGTTGTTTCCGTATAGTTAATGTAAATTATATGATACTTTGTTATACTTCTAATTACTTGTAGTTCCTTTGTTGCTATAGTTTGTGAAGGTAACTGAAATATAAAGCCCACTAAAACTGTTAGCAACTATGAACTCATTTAATGAAACACTGATAAAATTAATGATTGTTCGCATAATTCCAAAATGTATTACACAAACACTGTCATTAAAAGCAACAAAGACAATTCTTCTCTAATTATTCTTTCAAATGCCAGGTTTTAAAACAACGCTTTCTGTGAAACATTAATGGCATGCCCTACTGTTATCTCCACAAAAGGAATAAATTCTAAGAATAAATTTAAAGATGAACACAGATCTATAGATTAACTGTATCTGACAACTTTACCATAGTCAATACAACAGAATCTCAGGCTACACTTGTCTTTCAACATGAATGACAAGGTAGTTAGGCAAGAATGTAAGTCTGAATATGCTGTCTTTTCCTTCCCTAATGTCCAGTATTGACTGGTTAGTTTCCAGTCCAGCTACCAAACAATGTGCCACAGAACTGTTAGTAATTGCATGTATGAAATAATTCTAGTGGATGAGGTGCTAGAGATGAGCTCTAAAAACACATACTTTGACTCAGAAATTAACTAGCAGGAGCCCAGTTTGGAAAATGTTAAAGGTGAAGAGATTTACAGGAAAACTTCTGCAAATCAGAATTTTAATCTAGGTGAAAAAAAAACACTGGGAGAAAAAAGCCAACCAAACAAAAAAAACTCCACCATCATAACAACAAACAGAAACCAAAACATAACCTGAAAGTATAGCCTGGATTTTACATAGCATTACTACAATTTTTTCCACTCAGAGAATCCCAGTAAAGTAGACCCACCTTGAAACCTGCAGAATTCTACAGATAAGAAAGGATGTTCTTTTAGGGAAGCCATGTAAAACTGGAATACTGACCACATTTGTTGCTTAAGAATGGCATTGATCCAAATTGCTAGTAGTACTGGAAGACCCAAAAGAGCAGTTCAGCTAGTCTGAAAAGGCAGAGGTCTGCATTTGTTTCTAACAGAATTTTGATACCCCATGAGTTTCCAGTTTGAATAATTAGCAAAACTGGAGTAAGAAATTAAGACTCTGACTTAGTGATTGATAGAACTAAATGAAAAATTATGGCCAACATATGTAGAAGTAATGAGAGCACAGATCTCTTTATTCCAAATAACACATTTGTATCTTTCTAGTTTAATTCCAGAAACTTTACTGGAATTAAATCCCATCATGAAAAATATCTGTGCAACAAATTATTTTTTCTACAGTAAGTACCTTACGGACTTTTCTACAATTTCTACACCAGGCTAACAATAAACACTGTGCAATACAGAATGAGAAAATTGAGGCTTATATTTACTATTTACTCAGAAATCTTTTAAGATTTCTTACCCATCTGGCAGCACTCACATTTGAAATATCTGAGGGATCCATTTCAGTTTCATTTTTATCTTTTTCTGTTTGATGCCAGTCTATAGTATCAGTGATCATGGCGGAAGCTTCATTAACCTGCAGAGTTTTCGAAGTAGAGTCAGCATTTGTGAGAACTGGAGGCACCTCAGAGACTGTTTGTAAGGAATCTTCTTGCAACAGTGTGCCAGTGTTCCCCCTGTCTTCTGAGGCGCATGCTGTAAACTAACAAGAGGCATTCGCAAAATTAATGAAATGCAACATACTTTGAAAGTCGTAAGAGTTAAATGGATTTTAACAAAATCCCTGGCATCCTTACAGTGAGTGATATCAGTAATGCCAGGTATATTGCAGTTGCTGATAACCTTGCAAAAACTGGATCTTTCTATGAATAATATTCTATTTATGAGATGTGCCTAATGCTACATTTTTGGAAAACATGGGAAACCTGTCCACAGCATTGTAAAATACAAGGTTCATAGTTCATTATTTTTCACTTGTCTATTTGTGCTAACATTCCCATAAATGTAACTGAAATAGTCATTATTTTTAAATCATTTTCCCATCCAGTTAGTGAATAAAAGCTCTAGACAACACTACCTTTAGAAAATTCTCTAAAGGAAAAGTTGCAAGATTTAAGGTTAGAAAATGGTTTAAAACTGTACTGACCTGAGTCATTTCAGTAAGAGGACCTTCGGACTGATGCAAAGGATCTTTCTGTACAAGTTCCATGCTTTTGGACAAAGCAGGGTCTGTGAGCAAACTCTCATGCTTATTCTCTGATGGTGGTGAAATGACATTTTCTTTGTCACTGTCAATTCTGGACTTCAGTGATTCTGCAGCTACAGGAGATTTTGTTGCCAAAGCTGTGGATCGAGATCGAAAAGGCCTTCCACGTTGAACTGTTTCCCAGCCCTCTGCATCCTTTCGATCTATATAAAAAATAATCCACCCCATTCTAAGAAAGGGAGACTTATAAATAGGAGTATTATAAACAACTATTTTATTGCAGTACTACACAAGTTGTGTGATAAAAATATTCTCTTTAAAAAATCAATACCAAAAAAAGCAATGAAATATTCTTTATATTCTTTAGCAAAGTTTTTTTACTTTGAGGAGTGATATCAGTTTCAGAAACACTAAACAACTCTATTATGGGACCAGTTGTTACTTCAAGAAGCTAAGGTAGTTGCAAAACAAAAACAAAACAAACTCAGGAGAAAAATGGCAACATATTTAAGCTTTTCATGCCTATGTTGCTATTTCACGGGATGGTAAAGCACAAGAAAGCAACCACATTCTTGTTCTTCCTTCTAGAAACAGGTTAATTTTAGAGGTCTTTTGTGAAAGTGCAAACGTCTACAAGTACAGGCACAAGTTCACATCTTCGTGTGCAAAGTATTGTCCAAAATGCGGCTTACTATTCTTCTGGGAATGTTTGTTTCATTTACCTTTTCCATTCTGATAATAAAAATACACTAATCAGCGTCAGCTTTTGGAAAATTTCTTTTCCTGGATTCCAGTAAATAGAAAAATATTGCTGTAGTCAGACTGAACACACGCAAGAAGCTAATAGTAGTTTTCTTCACTTTGATGACTAAATAGCTGTTAAATACAACATGCTGATCAACATTTATGATATCTAATCTTGGTGCATTCCTGAAAAGCCTTCAAAGTCACACTTGTCTGCCTCAAGAATCAGGTCTTAACTGTGATCAGATTTCTAGAGTATTAAGGTGAACCCCCTTCTCCAGACAGAACATTTTTTGTGGCCAGAAATTAATACCAGCACATAATTTCCTAAACATGTTGAAATAACTGTAAATTGATTCTAGTGAGACCTGATGGTACAAGTCACAAGTGTGAAAGGTAAGCTCACATGTGTCTATTTGCCAACAAAAGTTATTGCAAAAAACTCAGTAACTATGTACTGTATTCTCCAATATACTTCTGGCATAAGCTATTTTCAGGATCATTCAAATAAAAGAAAGAGAAGGGTGCAGGACGTTATTTTTACATGGAGTAGAAGAGTATCAAAAAAAACAACACTAAATTGCTTGCTTTACAGAGGGAAAAAGTACAGAACAAAATAAAAATTGTATAATAAAATTCTCTGGGTATTTCTAAAGCTTTTACTAACAAAGATGGTCCTGTGGCTCAGGCATAAAGATCAGAGCTCAAACATTAAAATTTAACATAAATATGAATAGGAATAAATATGAGTCTACTTGGTTGTCAAAAAAAAATGCAATTTGAAACACCCAAGGGTGGTGAGAAAAGGGAATTACTATTACATTATGATGAATTGCGCATTACCAACGTAAATATTAGCTTAAAACTTGCATTTCTAGATATATGATTTTTAAAAGTAAAATATAAAGTGTTTTAAAATACGTAAGATAAAAGTGTTATGCTCTCTAAAAAATACCACCTGCTTTCAATAGGAACACATGATGGTTAGGTTACAGGAAGTGAACCATCTTCCTGGATTGCAAGCACCATCTATATGCAGATCAACACACAGGGAGATAACAAAGTATCTTTTCTTCCTTTCAGAACAAATATGTTTATTTTAAGGCAATTTACAGCACATAACATTCCCTGTCTTAACATTAATTTTCATGGTCAAAAATCCTTGAGTCTTTTTAAACCTCCCTCTAGGGCTCATGTTTCTGGCAACTCTAAAACAAGCACAGAAATTCTGGTACCAACACTTTTACTCAGGTGCTATACTACAAAGCATTGCAGTGGCACAGCCATAGGACTGCCAATAAAAATGAAGATTATTTTAGGTAAAAGTTAAAACCAGTGTATCTATTTCACTAAACTACCTTTAGGTGGACTTGAACTGATGTTAAACATTGGCAGTAATCAGTAAAATGGAAATTAGCCTAAACTAGAACTAATGACATCCTCATACTCAGCATCTAGCATCTAACTGTAGTCAAAGTTATCTTAGCTGAGCAGCTCATGCAATTGCTGTTTTTGCATAGCTATATAGTTATTTATAAACCTTAACAATACTGATAAAATGACATATGCAAAATGATAATTCAATGTGATATTTTACTGTTGAAACTGTTTTACTCTAGAAAATTCGCTGTAAATTTTCAAGTAAACAAACTTCCAGAACTTTGTGTGAATGACTATAGCTGATCTCTTCAGATTACGGATGGTAACCAGAGACAGCATACCTCTGCAAAAAGCCTTTCTGTGTTCATTCTCCCTATGTGCATTTGCATGTGCTTCGCTATGCACCACTGATAAGCAAGGGGACTGGCAGTCAAAAAGATACAGATTATATTTTTTGCTTTACCACAGACTTTACCCCTGTAAGCAACTTTGGCTTTATTTTAATTTCTTCATCTTTATATGCAAAAAGTATTTTTACCTAGAGGACCCAAGTGCTTGAAAGATGTTATTACCCTCTCAGAGACAATCTTATCTCCAACAGTATTCCAGGGAATAGGGTTTTAATTCCGCAAGAATCACAAACAGATTTACTGCAGAAAGCTCCAGGCATGCAGTCCATGTAGAACATGGCACAACTAGGACTGCTTGGGCCCCTTATATAAACAGCTGCTCCTACCCCACTGGCTTTTGTAACTGCTAGGACCACAAAGATTTTGCTGTATGTAGGTTATGATAAAATTTGGCCAAGAAGTTTCCCTGCCAAGCGCTATGCGGACAACAAAGAGACTGTTCAGAAGACTGCTGAAAACCACCAAAAAACTTCCATTGCTTTAATGCATTAGTCTTTTGGATTGTGATTCTTTTTGCCTGTCATTTGTGAAACAAGACTGCTGCGAGATTTCAGTTCTACTTGCTCTCAAAATAGAAGTTGGCTCTTACATAAGGCATCTTTTCCATATTAAAGGAGATCAGGAGTCATTAGTAGGGTATCCAGACATCTGGATAATAAGATATATTAATCTTATCTATATCTTAATAATAATTGTACTAGAGTCTCCTAATATATTTTACTAATATCTTTATTAATATCTCCTGAAGTTAACTGTAAAAAAGACCCACTAACTTCTTGCCTGCCTTGCCTTGTTTCATGGTATATTTCTTAGTACTCTAAAAATGACAGAATTAATCAGAACTATTCAGAGCATAGCAAAGCCATAATGACACTAACTACAATAAGAATGAATCTTTTACTAAATGTCATATATGTTTAATATTTAATCTGTACTTGTTCACTGTCAGACTCATAATTGTTACTCAAGACTTATCCAGTCATTTTAACAGTACAGATACTTGTGTTTGAAAGAATACTGTTTGGTGAATTCTTTAAATACAAACCAGTTTTTCATGCAAGCACGCATTCAGACTTTTGAAATATTTGGAATCAGTTTAACAGTTTTATGCCACCTGACTATTAGCTTTGCGTAAGAAGTGACTTTTTCATTTTAATGATCAGTTTAGTATTCAGTCATTTCCAGGCACTTTTCTAACCAAAAATTTGCAAAGCTAATACAAGGATTAACATTGAAGCACACAGTTCCTAATCTGAAGCAAAATTAGTAGGGCAGCACCCTTGTTCCTTTTCTTCACTTTTTTCCCCCCTAAGTCTGGAATTCTTTTCATCTAGACCAGCAGCCATATCCACACGCTAAGTATCACATACTGGGTTTGATTACTCCAAGAGTTTTTTTAATGAATAATTCATTTGACTACCTTGATCATTCTCTAGTTTCATGTGAACTTCCCTGTCCCAGCTTGTTCTTGCATTACATGGAAGAGACAAGCCATCTGTTATCTTGAGGCCCTTAGAGCCACCAGGGCCTTATTCTTTTGAAGTTACTCCATCTGGAAGAACTGGTCAAGCAGCCTTACTGGCAACATTAATAAAATTTACTTGCTAGATATATACTACCAAAGCCTTCCCCACTCATTACTAAACTCCCCATTTTTTTCTAAATTTATAGTAGTATTACCGTATATGAGAGGCACTTTGGAACAAACTATGATTACTTGACATTGGGAAGCTAATCTAGAAACACAAATTAAGCCAGAACAAAGTTACAGGGCAGAAGACATGAAAAAACAGAAAAAAAGAACCCAACGTTTATTTTCAACAGAAATTGTGCTTAAGAATTTGACAACCCCATCAGGAATAAACTGTCCTTTAGTGTCTGTGATGACACTCCTGAAATTTTTCTCCATGCTTGTCTGAGCCCAGAGAGGGACAATTACTTTAAGGGACTTTGCATGTCCCGCGAAGTCTAAAGTCTTAGCTACAGAACAAAGCAGATGTATTGACATCTGTGGACATGAGCAATTAATACAGGAAATATAATAATAATACAACTACATTTAAAAAACATAGAAAAAACCACATTTATTTCTGAGAAGTTTAAATGTTCTTGATTGCCCTTTCTCTTCAGTTAAGTACAAACAATACGCAATTATTCTAATTGTAAGCACCTACATCCAGTCTTAATACACACTCTAAACTTCTACAACCTATCTCACTTCTTACTGCGAGCCCCTAAGAATTCATTTCATGTTAGGCATCTGCCTCTATGTACCACTGTTACTAAATCAATTTTCCTCTTCCCAGACACTGTTCAGACAATAAGACTAAAATGTTTCATGCTGTAGAAAACACCCAAGCACTGAAGTAAAAATTAATTTTTTTTTTAAATTCATGAAAACATTGAGAGTAACAGTAAATTTGGTGAGGGAAAGGAGATAAGATGATTTAACCTCCTTAAATTATGCATCCAGAAAAAAAAATGGAAGAAATAGCTAGAAAAAATAATGTGTTTTCTCTCTCCCTGAGGACTGACTTAGTTAAATTTGGAAATTCCATCAACCATGAAGCAGATACAGTATCACACCATTCATCCACTTCACAGAGCCATCATGAGACCTAATGAGATTACTATTGGAAATCACTGGAGAAAGGGTATTTTAGGGAAATCTTGCCACTGTAAGCCCCAGATGGGCTTTAGGATGGGCAAGAGAGCATGACAGGATAGCTGGGCGAATCCTTCCTCCCACAAGGCCTGAATGCTCTGAACAGCTGTGAGTGCATTAACTGGTGAGCAGGCTGAGCAGATGATATACCAGCCTCATATCTGCTTCAATAATGCATGGGAAGAGCTTTTGACTCCCTTTGCATAAACTTCACAGATTCTCTTGTGCTCAAATCAGTGAGGTTAATTTGATTTTACCAGAGTGATTCTAGGCTCCATACAAAGGAAAACATGCTTCTGAAGAGAGCTGGATATACTAAAACATTACAATTCAGCCATGAGAAAAATCACTGAAATTCTCCAGTGTTAAATATCAGGATTAAGAGAGTCTGAATGCTTACAGGCCAGTACTACACAACCTAAGTAGTCTTGCTCTTTTTTGGAACTCATCAGCTGCAGGTAATGGCCAATAAAACACAGCACAACACTGAATCTTCAGGCCTTTAAATGCCTAAAACTAACATAAGGATAATCTCTCTTGTTTTCCTTTTAGCCTCCTAAAAATATGTTATCCATGCAGAAGTGCTGATCAGTTTTATTCCCTGTGTAGCTAATAAAATTCTCCACACACAGAGGAATCCCTAATAAAGGTATTTTAATAACAGCTTAGGCACTGTCACGTCAATATTGGAGATAGTCAACAGAATAAGGTTTTGTTCAACTACTGGTCAAAATTAAAATTACACCTTCAGGTACAGTCTTGAAAACTCAGCCAAACTGCTACTGTTCTCTAAGCAGCTCATTGCAACTATATACAGTAAATATTCCCTCATGAAAACAGCTTCAATCAATTCCCATTGAAATGACCATTTTTAGAGTATGGTTTTGATTGTGATTTCGGTTCTTTTCTAAGCATAAGAATCTACATGCTACCGAATTCACTTATGTTAAACTGCAAGACACCTGGACAAGATATTTTAGTTCCATAATGTACAAGTTTCCAAACCACTATATGTGACTTCTGCTACTACTATGTTAAGCATACACTTATCTTTAATAAATGCTCTTCCAGTATTTAATTATTAAAAAAAAAAAAAAAGAACACTTCTTAGTTTCTTTCAGAATCTCCATTTCTACATTGTGCCTGCTGATTTTGCAGAGTATCATCTGGTACCACACATAGGAGGAAAAAAAAAAAGGAAAAATGCATCTCTGAAGGCAATATCAGGGTTACAGATTGTGCAAAGAAACTAACATTACAATCCAAATGGCAAAGTTTTTTTATGTCTACAACTAAACAAACCTGTTCTAGAACAAAAGACCCCTCATCAAGTGCTCTCCAAGGAGAGTCTCTAGAGAAACAATTCATAACTGAATGTGGCAACTCTTGTCATCAAAGAAAAAACCCATCAATTGTTACTTCAGCACAGTTCTAATGACAACATCTCCCTGGGCGCAAAAAAAACTATCTTGAGCTCTTTCAGAGATTCCTGGACGTGTATTACTCCTTATATTGTTAAGCCATTCCAAATTGCAGTCACTTAGCTTGTCAGTTTATGAACAAAGACCTGTCCTTTCTTGGGGCTTTATGCACTGGTATTCTAACAGATCAAAACCTAGCTAGTGGAAATACAGTAGAATGTTACCTACACATGAAAATAGAACTTCTGGTTCAAACTGAACTATAACAATGTAAAGCTGCATTACACTTTGATCTCAATATTTATTCCAAACATTGTGTTTTACAAAATGAGACTTAATTTTTGTTTGAAAATAGATCATTACACTTTGAACCAACTTTATAACAGTTTGTGAAAATAACTTCAGCCACTTAAAGAGACTTGCCATTTTTCCGTGATGACTTTTGCACTGGAGATGGCAGACAGGTTTGTGCTGTTGCTAGCTCAGGATTGGCAGCTTTAGTTCCCTGATTGGCTTTTACCTTGTCAGCCCAACTTACACCAGAAGGAGCCAGGCGTGTTGCAGAAATTGTCACTGCAGGATTCCTAAGTGAAAGACATAGCTCTTCTTAGTGTCTAGTCAAATAACAGAATGGTTCATCAGAAAACTTCACCAGGACATTTTCTCCTTTATCTTGGCATGCCAAGCGACATCTCTCAAAACACTGTCAGGGAGGTATCAATACATACATCTACAAGGACACTAGCGCTGTCAGACCAAGTTTTCCACCAAACACAATTTAGTAGTATTTTTGTAGAAATATTTGATACTCAAGATTTAAGAGAGCTCAATACTCAGAGGTACTGACTAAATAGTCTAATATTACACCTCTGCTGAGGACATTGTAACCACTTACAATATTGTAGAGTGTATGCTCTAGACCCCAACAATCCTGAATGAAACAAAAACCATAACCTGAGAAAGATTTAAATTGGACATCCATGTGCACTCCAGAACTGAAGCAGCACCAGACAGTGCTGCCCTAATCTACTGTTTATGCACATTTTTTCTGAACTGCTCCCAAACAGCCCTTTTCTTTTCAACAAGTCAAAGACGCTTTATTGTAATAGATAACATGCTCTATAATTAAACTAGTATCTGTTTGCTATTCATCAGAATGATAATACGCTCATTTTTCATTCACTCTTTTTGATCTATATTTACTTCTGCACACTCAGCTGGCCAGTTGCATTGCATACACTAGCAATTATAAAATGCCAATTACAGACATTTTGACCTTTGCTTTGTAGTGGGAAGAGATTAATAAACAGATAACATGAAATACGTGAATTGCATTTTATCTTCAGGTCTTTGGAATGAGCAGTAATTAAACATAAAAAGATGCAAGTAAAAACTTAAGTCCTCGACAGGATTTTCTTTCACAGATCACATGCTTTTCTTCCATGAACACAAATAATTGCATATGTGACTTAGTAGAATACGTTCATTACTATAGAAAAACATAGTGTATTCATGAACTCTGCTCCAAATTAATCCCTTATTTTAGCTTTAATAAAACTTATGATCTGGTTTCATACCCAAAATTTAAACTCCTTCGGGCATTTGATGTCACACTAATTCTATCTGTTGATGGACTTGGCATCACATGGCGTCCTGGAGACATCTTCTTTACTTCCCAGGCTAATGAAGTAGGTCTGAAAATCCAGGAGAGAAAAATTTAAGAACAAAATTCACAATAACTAATCCTCTATCATCTTAAAGGAAAAACAGAACTGACAAATGCTATATAAAGTATTAATGAATACTGTTGAATTTAATAATACATCTCAGCAATTGTTTCTACACCAACTCCAAATCGTATCAGCCAGACCCATATAAAAAATAATGCATACTCTCAAGACTACAATGCTTATTTTACATATCAATGTGAACTTATTTTACATGTCAATGTGAAACCAAACATCAAACCAACCAGTTAAAGGGAAAGGGTCAGAAGGACTGGAAATATCCTCTAGTTCTAGTGACAATAACAATGCACATAAAAGGCCGCAATCATTTAAGGTACCCTACGTTTTCTTATCCTGTGTAACAGAGCATTCAATACAGTTTAAAGGCTGCTTTGGTCAATATTTGGTGTCAAATACCTGCAGTACATAAAAATCTTTAGAACCAAATATATAACCATTCACTCCTTCTATTATACTACTGACATACCAAACTTTGTCAGAAATAACATTTCCTGATAAATGTGTACTTGCAAAGATAATTGAACGGGTTGATTTACGTTAACTGCCACTAACATAAAATGTTCTCATCCAAACAGACATAGTTTAAGGTGGCAGCCCAGGTAGCAGTATCATTATGCAGCTCACTGAAGCTGACACTGTTTTCTTCTTTATTTTTAATTGTTGCTCCTGAAGCTATCCAATTAAATGAAAATTACAGCTGTCCGCAATTAAAAACAAAATCGAACATGTAAAACCCAGTGCTGGTGAAGACAAGATTCATAAAGGCACTTATGCAAGTTATTTTTTAACTGGTTCTGGTACTAGTAGCAGAATAAAAACCTATATAATAGATTGTTATATATATAAAATAACATATAACAACAACCAATGAAAGCACGCTGTCGCATTTGGTAGACTTTGTCTCTACCCAGGCAGATGAGTGATCGTACCCACTGCCTAACAAAGGAAAATAGAAGAACTAGAGTGTATCACTCCATACAAGTCTCCCATCTTCTGCAACCACAAAATATGCCAGCAAAACCTTACTTCTCGTTTACCTCTCAAAGCAAAAATGCAGGTACCAAGGCACAAATTCAACACTAGACACAAACTGTAATGACGTCATTAATTTTGCCTTTTTTGATACTAAATCTAAACCCTTTATCATTTTCAGCACAGGTCTTCACTGATAACAGTACCAGGGAAGATAAAATCACCCCTATCTTCTCACACTAATTCTGTCCAGAAGGCAAATTTCTTTCTTGATACCCCAAAGCAAGTATTAAAATTGGTTCTATTTGCTGAATCTATGCTACAAAATGAAGCTTACTATGAGACAGTATTTGGATATAGATTAAAAAAATATATAAATATAATTACCTGCTTTGGGCATCAGCTTTTTCTAGCTTCTCCTGTAGCTGTATCCAGTCAATCAAAGCTTTGAAGTCCCTTACATAATTATCAAGCATCATCAGGACTTCCTGAAAAGCAACCATTACATCAACCTTTTTATTTAAAAAACAATCCCCCATCTCAATAAAGTTACTGAAAAGAGAGTAGGACATTTACTAGCCTCTAGCCCTTTCAAAAAAATAAAATGAAGAAAACATTTATCCCATTAAAAAATGTGCACATTTTTTAAGATCTCTATGAGCAGCAACGTCTATGGACAAAACAGTAAAATTTGTCAAGAAAATAATTCCTAACATACATAAGTATCACTGTTTCAGAAGGTTTTTCAGTAGCTATCTTTTAAAATATGCTGGACATACTTCATCAAATAAGCAAAACCTCATAAACCTGTAGGAGACTACAAATGTCATGATAAATCTGTGAAGTAAAAATACACAAAGCAACACAAAGGCATCTCCATCAGATGGAGGAAATATCTTCTGCAGAATCCTGGGATCCCTGCTTTAGAAAAAGTTAAATCTTGCACCTCTAAAGTTCAACAAATATCCTGTTCCTATGGACTTTTAAGTGTGCAGAACTTTTGAAAGATGTTTGCTGGTATGCATCCAGAGTAATGACAGACAACATACTGTCATGTGAACTTATCAACACTATTGTACTAATAAAGTGGGGTTTAATCAAAAAGACTCATGGCAATATTTTGAGGAAAAAAGAGCAAGACTGCAGCATTACACTTTGTTTACAAAATCATCATGTTTGACATAAACTTACTGAGAAATAAACAAGATAGACTGCAACACACAAAGTGTACATTCTCTTCTCTGATTAGCATACTTTAACAAGTGGAAAAAAAAAAAAAAAAAAAGAGTCATTAATTGCACATTCTTGTCTATGTGGTAATTACATGTCCAGACCTTACAACTCCAATACCCAGATTACACTTCTTGACTATTACAAACCAATTAATTTTTCAGCATTTCAAGAATTACTTTTGAACTATATGGAGTTACCAAAGAATTCACACATTTTTTCCACAAATTAATCACTGAAAGCTGTAGTCTTTAACATATTTCATAGCTTGAAAGATTTACACATTACCACAATGCAACAGAACTGGGAAGGATTTTAAAAGCAATCTAGTCCATCCCATAACTCCTGGGTAGGATTAAAAATACACTGTCAGAAATGATGTAAGCACATAAGTTGGAGTTTTATTCAAAACATTGCAAAAGCTTGATAAGTAGTTAGAATCTAGAAGTTACTAATTAGAATAAACTATATGTTGGTCTAACAAAAAAAAAATGTTATGAAAAGACATGATTAACTTGACTTCATACTTTATCAGGAAATAAAATGTCAGCAGCTGAACAGTAAGGAACTAAAAGACTTGTTTCTGATGAAAATCTAAACTTTCAGAAAGTATTGACTGTATCTACCGATTTCCAGTCTGATCAAAGGTACACGCATAGCAACTATAATACGGTCAGATCACCTACAGAAACAAGACAAAATTAAAAGGTAAATTGGGATCCTGCAGTCTTTACCCAGACAATACCACCACTTTTCACAGCAAAGCAAAGCAGATGATGTTATGATTCAACTTCCAGCTTTGTTCCCTGGGCAAACTGTAGTCTACTGACAGTGGTAGAGAAAGGAGCAATTCTTTATCATACAGGAACCTAAGAAATTACTTACATTCCACATATAAACTTAAAAATCATTGCCTGAATGCAACAAAAACCACGCAGAACATCACAGCTAACAGGCACAAATCACCTTGTTGGTAGAGATGACTATCCCCCAAGGAAGCACATTAATGCGTTTCTAAAGGAGACAGTTTGAGATGCCATCCTTCACAAATAGCAGCTTTCATAACTACTCTTTCCAAGAAGAAAAATGTATACTGCACTCTATGATAACAACATGCTAAAAATAACAAAAATCCATAAACAAAGCTTTGAATTCTATGAAAACTGACATCAGCACCACATGCAGACTTTAAAATATAAACATTATTTTGTGGTATAAGGAAAACCACTAATGAGAAAGTGTAGCTGTTTTGCTGTATCAAAGTCATTCCTGCTAGTATTATAAGAAATTTTCTGCTCAAAGCAAATAATTATTACAATTATTATTTAGAAATATAGGAGCAATTACAAATTAAAATGTATTAAAGTATATAACAAAAAATTTTAGCAGTAAAACTTTGAACACTTGAAAACAGTAAAAACATTCTACTACAGTACAGGTAACCAATGAGCATTTTTGTGACATCATGACCCATTCATCCTTACTTTTGTCTTTTCAATAGAAAAAGGACCTCTAAAGTATGCCAAATGCTTTTTTTCATATAAAATCATATGGATGATTATCCATTTTGTTTAACACAATTCAGGTCTGAAATTCATCTTCAGCTTTCAAGGAAGTATCGTTTTAACTAGAATGTATGACAGATACGGATCTTATGCTGGTTGTTATAAGGAAAAAAGTCTCAAGAAAGTCAAACACAATGGAAATCAAACAGAATAGTGCTGCTGATGTAAAAGTTGCTCTTTGTTTTGAAATACTCCACAAAAATCTTTCATATAAGGCAGTTGGTTTACAGCAGTGAGATCATTCTTAAGTAAAGTCTGCTACAAGAAATGAACAAGTCAGGTATTTTAACCAGTTCTTTTTTCAGCTTCACTAATAAAATTTCATCTTTCTAATTCAATTCATGTCCATTTAGGTTAGGCCATACTAAGTTGTGCTGTTACTAACAATGAGAGCACAGAAAGCAAAATTTAATTCTGAATCATTTACGTTTCAAGTCTGCCACTGAGATTTTTTTTTTTTTTTTTTTTTTTGTGAGGAATATGACTTTTATTTCTGAAGTTACTTGGCACGGGAAATATATACAAGAAATGGCTTAACCTATTTTAAGGAATGTTTAGCTACACATTATCAGAAATGATCAGAGTAGAACCATGCAGCTGTAACCTGAGTCATGTTTTACGAACAAGGGAATACAAACAAGACAAGCAGCTGGAGCAGCCCCCATATCCACTGATGCACATCTTTCTCCCTAAAGCTATGAGGGCCATTCTGTCAAGCAGGATGCAGCAGAACAAAAGTGGCTCTGAAAGCGCCGTTACAGCCATCCAGATAACTACATATAGATGTACAGCTAAAATTACCAATTAGTTTACCAATTGGCTGCAACGGATTCGATTGGTTTGTAATTAATTCTAGTTACTGGCGCATACAGCAGGACGGTTGGCGCCATCCCTTTGTCCTACTGACACACAATCCTGGCGTGCAGGGCTCTGGGGTCCTGGACATCAATACAGTTTGCTAGCTCACCTACGGTACAGAGGGTAGCAGATATACCCTGTGGTGCTGAAGCAGTGGAAACTTGTACCACTTGAGAAGGTGCTGACAAAAGGGAACCTTTATGGGGTAGACTACGGCTGCACTAGAGTCAAAACAATTTTAAATCCCATTATTTTTCAAGGTCATATCCATCCCATACAATTTTTAAAGAGTCAGTTCAAACCAAAAAACAAAGCAATATTGTTAAAAAAAACACCTAAAGGAAAATCAGCAACAAAAACCTAAAAACATTCATAATACAACTCCTGTTTCTTTATCCCTTCTATTCAATTCTCTGATCAATAGTACACAGCATCAAAAAGCTCTAATTGTGCTCTTCTCCAGCTCTCAGCCATTACTTTGGTTTCTATGTATTTATCTTGAAGTTGTACTTCTAGTGTCTTCAATTAGGTGTTCATATTAATTATTTTGCAATTAACAAGAACTTCTAACATACAGAGTAGCTACATCAGAATAATTCTGCATTCCTGAATCGGGACAAACTCAATTTAGGTTCTAGATGGGTCTATAATAATCCTTAAAAATAGAAACTCACTTTGCAAATCCCACAACAGCTTTGCAAACTCATCTTCTCTATTTTTTCTCCCATTCTCAAACAAGGAGGAGGAAAACTCTAGGATTTTAAGGTTAGTACAAGCTTTTACAAACTATGCACAGTTTATATTGTTTCATTACCTACACTGTATATCTGAGGTTATGTATTTACCACAATAAACTGTTTGCTTGTAGTGGAGTACATTTTTAGCAGGCAATCTAAATTCCCTCTTTCTTTCTTTATATTTATGCTTTTAAGGTTAACTGGATGTTCCAGTAATTTGACACAAAAAAAGCTGCTTCAAAAAATTCCTTGTAGCCTTTTTCACGCAGTTGAATTACACACAGTTAAAGCCAGCTCTGGGGTTAGGTTAAACAAAGATGACTGCCAAAATATTTCTTACAACTTTGGGAAAGGATGAAAGAAAGCAGCTCCTCTAGCCAAAGGACTCTCATTATACCAACGTCAGTATATGGTACATTGTTTGTTTTTTTTTTTTAAATAAACACTCTGAAAGAAATGCAGAGAGGAGAAAAAAAAATACTCTTCCAGTACAGTTCTCCCAAAGTTCTTCCACATTAGCCTTGCAGAAGCTACTAAGCAGCAACCTCTAGATAGTAAAGGTACAGGAAGACACGGTCTCTTAGATCCAAGTGTTAAATGCACCATATCTGGACTGTTCCCCACTGATTCACCTACAACATGACAGTCATAAGCCAATATGTGCCAAGGATGTGCTCCTGAGAAGTGTAACCATTACCAAAGGAGATTTTCTCCATAAGAATGAATATAGAGGTCAGGAGGAACATACATGGAGATAATTTAATTGGAGGGACTTGAACATCTCCCCTGTGAAGAAAGACTGAGGGAACTGGGGCTGTTGAGTCTTGAGAGAAGACTGAGAGAGGATCTTATTAATGTCAGTAAATATCTGAAGGGCGGGTGTCAAATGTAAGGAACCAATCTCTTTTCTGTAGTGCCCAGCAATAGGAAAAGGAACAATGGGTATAAACTTGGTCATAGAGGGTTCCACCTCAACATGAGGAGAAACTTCTTTACTGTGAGGGTTTCGGAGCACCGGAACAGGCTGCCCAGAGAGGTTGTGGAGTCTCCTTCTGTAGAGACTTTCAAAACCTGTCTGGATGCGTTCCTGTGTGACATGCCCTAGGTGATCCTGCTTTGGCAGGGGGGTTGGACTCAATCTCTGGAGATCACTGCCAACTCCTACCATTCTATGGTTCTGTGATAATCACACAATTTATTTACACAAAAAATGTGACAAACAAAACAAAACAACAACAACAAAAAAACAACACAACAACAACAACAACCTTATATACATACACACATATGATGCAAAGGATGGAGAGGTGAGAATAGGTTTATCCAGACTGCCAACTAGAAACAACACTGGCTCTTCAGTACAGATTACCATTCTGAAGGATCTCACACATTGCCACATTTGAGACTGAATGCCCAACCATTACCCCATATTCCTGGTTTTGCTTTTGACTCATCTGCACAAGACGACAACAATGTTGTTCAAAAAGAGTCAGGAAGAATGCTCACAAAGAGATTTTCACTTGGCACTGACTGCCATAATATGGCCATAAGGTATTTATTTATAGAGAGGCATAAACACTCTTCCTAATTATCTCCAAATTCAGAAATAGAAATGGATTTTTTGTAACTGACTGGTAAGTGGCAGTCTAGCATATTTCTGACATATTCCAACTTCAGAATCAGATCTTCTCAATTTGAATATATATTCCACAATATCATACTGATCTGAAAGACTATCTTGGGAGAAAAAGAAAAAAAATATATATGTTCTAATATGTAAATCATTCACTTAAGCTTTCAGAGAAACTCATAATCACCTTGGGTTTACTGAATAAAAACAAATAGATTCAATCATACAGAATAGCATTCATTCCATGCTGAAATTCTCTAACTGGAAATGTACTAGAGGTTCAAAGAAAGAAGACATTCAAATAAAAAAACAAAACCCCACACTTAACACTGGTAAAACTTAATACCGGTAAAACACGGTATTAAGTTAATGCTCAAAATAATTACAAAACTGATATAAATAAACTATTAATCATAGAATTGTCAGGGTTGGAAGGGACCTTAAAGATCATCTAGTTCCATCCCCCCTTGCAAAGGCCTAGAATCGTAACAGAGGACTCTAGTGGGGAAATAATTAGCATTAGAAGAATTTAGGTGTAAAAAGCAGAAGATGCTGACTAAACCTTAATTCACACAGATTTTGCAGTTTGTGTTGTTTTGGGGTTTGTTTTTTTTGGTGGTCTTTTCTTTTTTTAATTCATTGGAAAGCCAGGATTTTTTTTACCCAAGAGAAAGTCCAGAACACTAGAAGAAGAATAATGTACCTAAACAGAACACTGCAGAGGCCTGCATTGAGGAAATAAATTACTTCATAATCCTTCCTGGGATACCCTTCTTAGGGTTTGCAGCACTACAGTAAAAGAAGTGAAATTCACATACAACAAATTATGTCTCCCCAAAAGCCTTAAGTATCAAACCCTGATTCCCTCCCTGCAACCAGGGTACTTCTCACATTTGTAAACCTGAAAAGTATGGGGAAAAGTAAAATCAAAATGTATCCTCAAAAAAAGTAAAATGGACAGAATGAATTGGCTCTTAGCAATTAAAAAAGGATCAAAATCCTGTTTGGATCACCTTGACCATTATCCTGAATTACTGCAGACCCCATTTTCAGTGAGGTTAGGAAAACATTTTTGTACCTTCATCTCCAACACGTTTAGAAACAGTTTTATTTTCTTGGCCATCTTAAAAGCCCACAATCAGTCTGGATGGCAGTGGGTCTCAGTGCACACAGAGATTGAAATCATTAGAATCAGCATTCCCGGAACCAAAAGCAGCCCTCACAAGATGTTCTCAGCAAGAGAACTTAATGAACTATGTTCCTCTTTCTTCTTGGGAGGCCTTAAATCAGCTCCAACTCCTTCACAGATAACACCCTGATTGGAAGGCCTTAACTACAGTTGTTGCAGCTGGTTCTTTCACATAACAATATCATTCAACATGTGAAATCTTTTAAGGGAAAGGTTTTACCCACCTCTTTAGAGCATCTCGAGCTGTCTATGACAATCAGAACAGAACTTCATGGCTGAATTTTCTATTTCATAAAAGGGAATAAGAATCTCTCACAGAATTAAACTGTTTTCACTGAACTGTACTGAGAGTAGACTGATTTAAGAATGTAAGCTTTAGAAACAATGAGAGAAACTATCCTTGCCAAAACCTAATAGAAACTTACCAGTAAGTAATGCTGGGTGGAAAGACAAGTTTATACAAGAATTAAGTAATACTAAGCAGCAACATAAAAATAATATAGAACTATTTTTTTTTATATAACAAAACTAAGCTTTTTTTTTAAAAGAAAAAAAGAAAGCTGAAATTAATAAATTTTAGGAGGAAAAAAATCAACAATTAAATTTAAAGTAGTTTGAGATTCTTCTGGACTGACTGTATCCTTAGCTGCTGGATTCAGTTGCTCAGACTCTATCTATAAGAGTTTTATGTGTATGGTATGTTTGGGGGTTTTTTATACATACACACCCATTTATATAAACGTATAAATAATTAAACTCAGTTGCTGAGACACCTGAAGACCACAGAAGAACAGCAGCAGAAGATACATTTTTCTGTTACATTAATCAGAATTCCATTGGCCAAAACTGACTACAGAATCTGCCTTCCTCCATCTACAGATAACTTGGGGCTTAATTCCTTTCCACATAGAGAAAGCAATTTAAAAGCATTACTGTTTCTTTTCTGCCTAAGCTCGCCACCTAAACCTAGAAAATAACACATAAGAGTCATATAAACTTCAGACACACAGAAACTTAGCTAATGTATAGAATATCCATACAATTTGCATTTTGAATCGTTGCAAGTTACAGCCAAATCTATTTGAAGTAATTCAACAAATTTCATTACACCTTTCTATATAAAGCATCAAAGCCATATCTATATAGCTATATACATGAAGCGAGAGTTCTCAATTCCGAGTCAATAGTGAAACCCAACTTAAGTAGTGCCCAAAGCTGAAAGAAAATATACACAACCACTGGTCCTTTTACACACATTTTCACTGCTTATATCCTTACCACAACCCTTTCATCTGTAGTTTCAACCACAAACAGCCACTAGAGCCCTTTCCGATTTGGGAGCATCAAACATCGTCTTCAGTGACAACAGAATCAATAAAACTATACCAACTTGTAAGTATACAAGAGAGAAGGTGGTACATAAAAAAAAACACAAACCACACCAGAAAAAAAAAAAAAAAACAACCAAAAACAAAAACAACCAAAACAAACAAACACACACCCCCCAAAAAAAACACACACACCAAAAAAAAACCACACCAAAACAAAACAAACCAACCAAAAACAAATTATGAAAAAACACCACATTTTTATACCAAGTTCTTCTGAAGGTTTTAAATGCCAGAAGTTCAGGGAACCAGGCAATCATTTAAGCTGTTATAATTAATCTTTTCACAGGTCATCTTTTAAGACAATATTTATGAAACTAAAATGTTTACATAGAAGAGCACATGCCCATTTGACTAAGACATAAGTTTGAGAAAATACCACTCAAAAAGTTTAAATTTTTTTAATAACATGGATTTTCTTAATAAGGATTTTTCAAAATCTCACTCAAAGAATAAAAAGTTAACAGTTTAACCATTTTGGTTCCTTATTTAATATTTTCCTACATATGTCCAATAGTAAAAATAAAAATGGTAATTTATGAAAAATGCTGACAAGATATTCTATCAAATGAGTTTGAAAAGTGGCAATATGGAATTCTCCTTTATCAAAAACCTCTCAATTCTTTCTGTGTACCAGAAAAACATTAAACCATTTTCAACTGAGCTAATGCATCTGTCGGTATCTCTTGTGTAACACTTTAACCACTATGCAGTAGAAAAAAGTTGAAAAATAGAACATAAAAATTAAGCTAATCCACTTTTTTAGCATGACCTTTAGGAAAAGTTTATATGGAATTTTCACCTTAACATTTAAATATTCAAAAGACCAGTACTGTCATACACAAAAATGGAAAAAGCCTAAGAATTAGCTGACCTCCTCCTGCCCAGAACTAAATAAATTCAAACAAACAAACAAAACCCCAAAAAACCCACAACAAACCACCAACACCTAAGCAGTTCTGCAAACTGTGGATCTGGTGGAACCTGTTCTCTCATGATTGCCTTACTGGTTTCTCTGGTGCCAGAGATGACATAATGACATGAAATGAATTAATTAGTATTAAAAAATAATTAATAAATAAAAATAGTACTAATAATAATGAAAAGTAAAAAAAAAACAAAACCACACAGCCCAGCCACACACAAAATCCCTCTTCCTCTCAGCTGGTACATTCCTGTTCTCTTGTTCTCTCTCTCTGAATTCCCTGGTGTCCAATAATGATCGAGTGGCAGATTTTTCTGCAATGTGACATCCTTAACAGGATGTGTTCTTCCAATCTAGTTACCTACTCTTGTGAAATCTATAATGAACATATGAATTTAAATTGGTCCACTGATATGAAAAGTTATGGCAGGGATGACAGAAAATCATGGCTATACAAAGACAAGACACATGGTTATGACTACATTAAACCCGGCCTCCTAAATCCAAAAGCTAAAGAAAAGGACTATATGCATTACAGACGTTGTATTTTCCATCCAGTGAAACAACATATTTTACTATGCCACATCTGCATTATTGGTATTCTACAATAATAACAGAGTTAGGGAGATACCTCGCTAGACCTCACAGAATTCATATTATGCCTCATGTTATGCCATTACTCACATATGCCTTATTCAGAGGCATAAAATCACTTCGCATCCTTCCAATCCACACAAAAGTGGTTGGAGCTGTCCCTGGAGTAACACACAGAACCTTGCTAGAGCCATCTTTTCTGTGACAGTGGACACTCAAGCTGACACAAAGCAGGGAATTTAGATAGTGTTCATTGCTTTAACATTTTCAAGTATCAAGAAGAACAGATCGCTGATCATGCATTTGACCAGGCACAATTAGAACAGCCAATAGAAAGTACTAAACTTGATGCTTTGGAGTAACACGATAGCAACATATGTAGGACAATGAAAGGCAAGGCAACAAAAATGTGTTTTGGATAAGCAAAAAAAAGTCACATATGGACAAACCTGAACTGAGTCACATATGGACAAATCACAATGATCAAGCTAAAGACTGAGTAAAGCTATTTTTAAGGCAGGACACAGGCCTTCTCCTAAGATACATGAATTCTTGAAACCACATCACATGAGTGTTTCTTAATAAATATCATTTGCCAACTGAACTCCGAGACGTCACTTTAATTTATGAACTCCTAAAAGCTTGAGGTACTACAGTAAACACTCTTTATATATTCCATAGTACGAAAGCCGCACTTAGAAAAGATATTTCAGTTGATGGGGGACGGCAAACACCAGCTTTTCAGGATCATAAGTGAGGAAGACTTTCAGTTTCCACAAGGATCTGTTTATTATCACTAACAATCCATCCAAAATTAAAGCATACCTCCATGCTAATCACGAGTTTGCTATAGTTGAGGCCTAAGTATGTAGCACTGAAAAGATTATCTGGCTATTATTGAGAGTTACATAAAGTGCTCACTTCAAAAGACAGCAGTTAAGATATTCTGCTGTACATGATCAGGTAGAACACAATGACAGCTTCACCTCTGGTGGAAACTGGACTGTACCTTTCAACAACAATCACCCCAAAATAAACAATGATAATCAACAGAATTAACAGAATTGAACCATTCTTAGTAAAAATAACATGTGAGACTCATCAGTTTTATACTTCATAGCTTAAGTAGCAGAAATTTTCATAATTTATTAAGAGTAATAATCATCTTTTAACAGTAACCTTTAAAAGAAAATATCACAAACAAAAGACCATAGGACAAATGTATATTCCAGCTACTCACACAAGGCACTTTCTCATGCTGAGAAGAAAGATCTTTTATAAGGTAGAAGCAACATGAAAGTTATGCAAGTTATACAACATACCACACTGGACTCCCCTGTTTACTCATTTTTGTTTTTTTTCTCCACCTCTGTTTTGCAAACAAGTAATCTGATACACACAGATACACACATCATTGTCAAGCGTCTTCTAAAATATTTTTCACGTGGGCTACTTATGGTCTCCATCTGAGAACCGATCAGGTAGCATGATTAAAATGCTGAGTGATACCTAACCCCCAAACTATGTGATAGTGATACAAATACGCTCTGTTCTTTCAGTCACAAAAGTTTAAAATGCTAATCTAATTACAATGCAAGGCTGACTGATTTTCTTCAACCAAAAAATTCTCCAGAGAAGTTTCCTGCACAGGAAGACAGTTTAGTAACAAAAACTTATATTCTGTTAGACCAACCAGCGATTTGGAAGCCTCTAGCTACTGTTCAGTTTTCAAACCTGCTTTCAATGAAATATATTTGTACGCTAATCTCAAAGTCAATTTGGCCGTGCCTGATTACTGCAGAGAACTAGATGCACATGATAAGAAAAGAAGTTTACTTAAATGGATGTATGTAATTTTTTACAGTGATTAGATAATCATTTCCAGAATGTGTTGAGTTTTCTGCATGTTTAATATGAAAACAGAAGTCCTAGCTGTAACATTTCTTTTATATCGTATTCTTCTGTCTTCTCTTAATGCTTGTGATAAATTCCATTTCTAAAGAATGAGTGACTTTTATTAAATGACAATGGTCTTTCTACAGATCTGCTAGAAAACAATCATAAAATGTAGGAGAAATGCACAAGCTATTACAAACACAGGTTATTCAAAGTTAGGAAGTGCATGCTACAGCAACATCCCAGCCAGACATTGCTTACACTTGACCACCCATCACTACCTTAACACCACAGAGAGAATTAGAAGATTGGTAATTGTCACTGCAAAAAGGGAGGAATGTATCCTTGAGCCACTTAACAGGAAGCAAGTAAACATGAAAAAGGCTGAATCACAACGGTGCCACCTACAGTAAAGAACATTCCGAGGGGGGGATAAATAAAAAAAAATAAATCGGTATTTGGTCAGAAAATAAACAAAATCAAAACTCAATAAGCAAAAACTGATTTAATTTAAAAAAGTGAGATCTAATAACATTATGTACATCACTGCAAGTTTTATATACTTCAAAAACTAGTCACTGCCTAAGGTGAAAACATCTTAAGTCAGAATAAATATGGCATCAATTTTCCTATTTACAAGCCTTCACTACATACAAATGAAAAAGCACCATTTCTGAAGCTCTAATTCCTCATTTGGCTTTTTTGTAAAGTATAAAAAAAGCACAATAAGAGCCATGTGACAATAGGCAAAGAACAGCTGAAGACTTACCTTGCATTCTACTACACTCTGATCCGATTCACAGGTAACATAGATTTCATCAACTGCCCGTCTGAGATTGTCAAAAAGAAATGCCCAGTATCGAGCTCGCAGATCAACTTTTCGAGGCTGTCTTGTTTTTGTTGGGCTTTTGTCAAAGTTTTTGTCTCCAGCTGCTGCTGCTGTTAACTTGCAGTCTCCGGTAACACTCTGAATAAACAAGATACAATGGAAAACAACAAACAGAAGTATGATAATAGGTTGCATTTCTGCGCAACACACATTTTTTTCAGCGTATTCAAACATTTGTAAATGAGAAATTTTTCACTGAAGAAGCCTACATTATCCCACTGACTTGATTTTTATAAAACATACTTTCTTACCGTAAATATAAGCAGCAGCTATGTAAAAGTAGATTCTGTTTCACTGACATTTATAATCCAATGTTCACATTGCACAACAGTACAAGATGCATTCTGCCTCTCAGCACATAGGAAAGTTACGTTTTTCTAATTACCTGTGCTGTAGTACTTATTCTAACAGTTATGTGTACCAGAGATTAAAATAACTAATAAATAATTTTAATAATCATCATACCAGCAATATTCCATCACAGCTAAAATCCATTACCAACACATGATATATGACCTTATCATTTTTAAACCCTCATTCTAATAAATAAGCATTAGTGTCATCAAAATGCTGCTGGGGCCAGCCCTTTGATAGGTACAACACGGCTACACTGCAGAGTAGATGCCAGCAAGCACTTCATTAGTTACAACAGGAAGCTTTCCCACTTCCGAAGACTATTTGTACTAAGATTCCCACTCACCGTATTGTTAACATCATAAGCTCAATTTAACCCAACATAAGTGCTGTTCCAATGAGTCAGGTTGCCCCTACTTACACCGAGTCTGAAAGCATCCTCATACTGGTTTAAATTGTAATTTAACAGCTTTCATTACAACAAATCTGGTTTAGTTTTTAGTGTTAATATACAGCCTGACTGATCCAGTACTGCTGTGCTGCACAGATGCAGAGGACTGCCAGTATGCCAAAGGTGATAGAAGCAGAGGGAGAACATCCAACTGTTTTCACAATTGCTGGCACAGACAGGAATCAGAACATACCTGCTTGGAAGGACTGTTAAGTTACCTCAGATCTTATGTATCTGTTGACCTTGTGCATTCAGCTTAGTCACTCATACGGGGATAAATGTTCTCAACAGAGACAGACTGTCACTCACCTGCACAGGATATTTCAAAGGATTCTGAAGCATGCCTATCTGGCTGAAAATACCAAATCAGCCCTTGGCACCATGACACCGTCCTTAATAAACCTGAAATTTTCTCCCACAATAAAATAAAAATAACTAAAAAAAAAAGCAACGGAAAAATCCTGATACCATGAAAGTTCTGCATGTCACAGTAGTCAGGTGGATAAGCACCTCCAGTAAATCCAAAATGATGCCCAACTATGCAACAAATTGTGATGGGGGTATTAGCTACTTTCCATAATAGTCTGAATTTTTGTTTGTTTGTTTGTGGCTTTGTTTTGGTTTGTTTTTTCATTAATACATTAATTTTAACAGTGCCTTTAGTGCAGTTTTGATGCATTGGTCCACTGTGGCACAGATGTCCAGAAAATCAATTCTTACTGGAGTACACTTGTAGGGGTCATTGCAAGATTCCATTGTAAAACCTCTACTTTTGGTGATTGAATATAAACAATCAAAACCAACATTGCACAAACCATTTTAGACCACAGGTAACAGAAGAAAATCAGGACCGTAGCATAGTTTTGGAGGGACTTATCAATGAAAGTACTTTTAAGAACTAGCTATAATAGTATTGTTATGATCAAATATATAGAATAGAAACCCAAAGATTATGCAAAGCCTAGAGAAAATTTTCATCATTCTCCTTAAGAAGATCTTTGCTTTTCAAGGATTTCTTTTGAATTCCAACAAATTGTGTCTAAACTACAAAAAATTCCCTGCATGTTCAGAAAACATATAAATGAACTCTTATTTATCATGCTCAAATTACAGAATGCAAAAGTAGGCAATAACCACATGATTTTTCAATCACGGTATTTAAGAATATAAATGCCTTTCTTCTCTAGGTTTCAGGGGCTTTATTTGATAAATTCACACCATAAACACAGATTCCCATTACAAGGGAATAGAACTCTGACATGAAGATAGTATCTGCAAAGCTGTTCAGTAAATTCCAGAGCCCTGTCTCATTGGTAGCCCTTCTCTCTGCATTCCAGCCTGTTCATGTTTCCCAGTGCACTGACTACTGGTACCACATGGAATGTTCAGCAGAATCTTTACCTGTAAGCATTATCTCAAGTACATTTTCTAATGAATCAAACTAATCTTTCACCATGAAAAGCAGGAAATGCTAGATTAGGTACAGAGTTTTCAAGACTGTAGTTTCTGTGCTGATGTACAGCTATAGCTTTATTATTTCTGTCCACCCTTCCTGGAAATACATTTTAATTAAACAGTATTTATTTTAAGTATTTACATCTAACCACACTGCATTTGTCAGTGTCCTGCTCAGGTTGAGAATGATGCAATAGTGAAACTCAACTTCCAGAGATACCAACTCTCAGTCTCTCTGGTATTTGACGGAATACATGGACACAAGACAAATTTTTTTTAACAGTGTAGTCTGAAGAACAGTAAGGCAATGATCCCACATCTTCACCAAGAAGGAGCTATACCCAAGCCACACAAACTTCACCTACAGCCTTGTGCCTAGTGTTCCCAACTAACTCTTGAAAGAGATTTTTCACTTCGGTCAGTAGTTGAGGCACAAGCCTCTTTCCACTGGAAGACACAAGAACACAGAACTTTTCTGACCAGAGTTCTAATGCTCTAATCCTGCACATTTCTACTGATCATTCTTAACTTGATATAAATACTTACATCTGCATCTTCTAAGTGAACTCAGAGGCCTCAGCCTTAAACAATACTCTTAACCAAAATTTAATCTACGCTGAACAACTTTACAAACACATTAAAAATAAATAAAATCAAAACACACCAAAAAATAGCTTGCCTTGGCTTCCCCCACCCAAATACTATATATGTTTACCCAAGGTGTGATGATGGCTTATACAGACATGACTTAGCAGGCTGACAGTGAAACTTGTCCACATCAGAACAACAAAACCCACCCAAGAACAGCTAAGGTTCAGAGGAGCGAGTTCATATTATCTCATTTGTAGTGACAGTTCAAACCTTCAGCTGCAGAAAATACAAAGCTTCTGTGCCTTTCGAAGTTAATGAACATGGTAATATTCCTTCCTGTATCTCAAGTAACTCTGTGTGGATGATGAAAGTGATGATAAAAATTACTATCTCTCTTCCCCATCCCCTACAAAAAATATTAAAAGAAAAAAAAATAGTTTCAGTAACTTGACTTGTAGTTCTGGAAAATATGAAGTGTGTATTTATTCTCAGGATGTCAAAATATATTGAATGTAGATTTGCCAGCATCCTACTGAGAGGAAGATGAGGCTGATAAGATTATATGAAAGAGTTCTTGTAAGTTTATTCTCTTAAGACTAGTAGCCCATTTATATGTAAATTAAAAATAAAACTGAAGGCTCAAAAATCACAAAATGTTAGGGGTTAGAAGGGACCTCAAAAGATCATCCAGTCCAACCCCCCTCCCAGAGCAGGATCACCTAGAGAGTTCACACAGGAACACGTCCAGGCAGGTTTTGAATGTCTCCAGAGGAGACTCCACAACCTCCCTGGGCAGCCTGTTCCAGTGCTCTGTCACCCTCACCTTGAAAAAGTTTTTCCGTATGTTTACCCAAAACCTCCTATGCTCCAGCTTGTACCCATTACCCCTTGTCCTATCACTGGATGTCACTGAAAACAACCTGGCTCCATCCTGACACTTGCCCTTGTCCCCTCCTTTTCTCTAGGCTAAAAAAGACCCAGCTATCTCAGCCTCTCCCCATAGAGGAGGTGCTCCACTCTTTTAATCATCTTAGTGGCTCTGCGCTGGACTCTCTCCAGTAGCTCCCTGTCTTTCTTGAACTGGGGTGCCCAGAACTGGGTACAGTACACCAGCTAGGGCCTCACCAGCACAGAGGGGGAGGAGAAGCTGCCTCGACCTGCTGGCCACGCTCTTCTTAATGCATCTGCAGATGCCACTGGCCTTCTTGGTCACAAGGGTGCATTGCTGGCTCAGGGTCATCCTCTTGTCCACCATGACTCCTTGATCTTTTTTGCATAGCTACTCCAACAGATCAGCCCCCAGTCTGTACTGTTCCATGGGGTTGTTCTTCCCCAGATTCAGTACTTTACACTTGTCCTTGTTGAACTTCATTAAATTTCTCCCTGCCCAGCTTTCCAGCCTGTCCAGGTCACGCTGGATGACAACACAGCCTTCCAACCTGTCAGCCACTCCTCCCAGCTTTGTATCATCAGCAAACTTGCTGAGAGTACGCTCTATCCCTTCAGCCAGGTCACTGATGAATATATTGAACAGCACTGGATCCAGGACCGACCCCTGGGGAACACCACTAGTCACAGGCCTCCAGCTAGACTCTGCTCCACTGACCACAACTCCCTGGGCTCTGTCCTTCAGCCAGTTTCCAATCCATCTCACCACACAACCATCCAAGCCACGCTTCTTAAGCTTGGCTGCAAGGATATGGGAGACAGTATTGAAAGCTTTGCTGAAGTTGAGATACACCACATCCACTGCCCTCCCTTCATCTATCCCTCTAGTTGTGCCATCATAAAAGGCTACCAGATAAGCCAAGCATGACTTCCCTTTGTTGAATCCTTCTTGACTACTCATCATAAGCCTCCTTGCCACCATCTCAAAGCATATTGAGGAAAGAACAGGCTCTTCCATCACCCTTCCAGGAATGGAGGTAAGGCTGACCGGCCTATAGTTACCTGGGTCCTCCTCCTCACCCTTTCTGAAGACTGGGATGATATTGGCCTTCCTCCAATCCTCAGGCACCTCTCCTGTTCTCCAGGACCTCTTCAAGATTATGGAGAGTGGCCTAGCAATGACCTCTGCCATCTCCCTCAGCACTCACGGGTGCATCCCATCAGGGCCCATGGACTTGTGGATGTTCAGTTTGCTTAACTGCTCTCTAACCCAATCTTCCTCAACTGAGACAAAATTTTCCTTCCTCCAGACTTTCGCTGTGGTCTTATAGGACTGGAACCCCTGGGATCTGGCCTTAGCAGTAAAGACTGAGGCAAAGCCGGAATTCAGTAACTGCCTTTTCTCTATCCTCAGTCACCAGGGCACCCACTTCATTCAGCAGTGGGCCCACATTTCCTCTAGACTTCCTTTTACTTCCAACATACTTGAAAAAGCCTTTCTTGTCCTTGACCTCCCTCACTAGGTTTAGTTCTAAGGAGGCTTCAGCTTTTCTTGTTGCATCCATGCATCCTCTGACAACCTCTTTGTACTCTTCTCAAGCGGCCAGCTGCTCCTTCCATGTTCTATATGCTTCCTTCTTCCACTAAGTTTATTCATTATCTCACTGCCCAACCATGCAGGTTTTCTAGCTCTTTTACTTGATTTCTTACTCTTTGGGATGCTCTGATCTTGAGCCTGAAGGAAAAGGTGCTTGAAAAAAAAGCTAGCTTGCTTGGGCCCCCTTACCATCTAGAGCCCTGTCCCACGGAATGTTTTCAAGCACTTCCCTGAAGAGGCCAAAGTTAGCCCTTCTGAAGTCCAGGGTAGCGATCCTCCTTGTGGCCCTGTGTCTGCTACATGTGATTCTGAACTCCACTATCTTGTGGTCACTTCAGCCAAGGCTACCCCCTACTTTCACATCCTCAACCAGTTCCTCTTTGTCTATTAGTACAAGGTCCAGCAGTACTCCTCTCCTTGTCAGCTCCTCCACCACCTGCATCAAGAAGTTATTGTCAATGCACTGGAGGAACCTACTGGACTGCATATGCCTGGTTGTGTAGTTTTCCCAGCAAATGTCAGGGTAATTGAAGTCCCCCATGACAACCAGAGTCTGTGATTGTAAGGCTACTTCCAGCTGCTTGTAGAAAGCATCATCAGCTTCCTCATCCTGATCCGGTGGCCTGTAGTAAGCACCCAAAACAATGTCTTCCATACTAGTCTCAGTCTCCCCCTTAATCCTTACCCACAAGCTTTTAACTCAGTCTTCACTGCCCCCCAGGGAGAACTCAATACATTCCAGTTGCTCTCTCACATAAAGAGCAACTTCACCACCTTTTCCTTAGAGCTGATCAGATTTTTGAAATCATAGTTTCCTTCCTCTGCACATTTCACATGCACAAGTAGCTGCTCTGGGAAACTCAGACATGGCAAGTTTGCTTGAGTCTTCAGAGAGAAATTGGTAGAGCTTTTCTGCTCTTCCACTTTTTTTCCATCTCCATTAGGAGATGCAGGGATGGAAGGGCACAAACAGTGCCCCATTGCCAGCCAGTATTTCTGCAGTAGAGCAGTGACAGAAGGAATGAGTTGTGTCCTAAGCAACGTATATGCATGTAAGAAAAATGTGAATGTGGCATAAGTGATCTTATCCGTCATTTCTGGCGTTAATGCCCAAGAGAGGGTAGTTATCAGTTGCTCTTGCACATGGATGTAATGGGGGATATTTGGGAGTCTGTCAGAAACCATTAAGAGGAGCAGAGGAATTGACAGAAGGAGTAGTCAGACACTGGAATAGGCTGCCCAGGGAAGGGGTTAAGTCACCATCCCTGGATGTGTTTCAGTGTTGTTTAGATGTGTTGTTGGGGGACATGGTTTAGGGGTGAACTCTGTAGAGTAAGGCTAATGGTTGGACTTGATGATCCCAAGGGTCTTTTCCAACCTGAATGATTCTATGATTCTATGACAGGAAAGCTGCTTACTCCTTGTTAAAAATCCTTCTGTCTGTGTGCATATAACGGTGTGTGTGTATGGGGTTTGCACTTGCCTCAGTGTTTTTGGGTGGGCTGCAAAGCAAATTTCTGAAGCAATCTGCACCTCCTGCTATGCAAAAGCTGGCCTGAACATTTGTTAGGTTAGTAAAATGCATCTTTGTAAGCGACTGCCTCATTTTAGATAAAAATCTAGTTGCGATTTTTAGGGCTCTTTCTATTTATTGCTTTCTCTGATATCCTAAAACTATTAGTCCTCAACCCATCCACAAATGGATAGAGAAACAGGATTGACAAGATCTGAATGTCTAATTGAAGGAAAAAAAAAAGTAATTATGAAAAAAAACTTAACAAAAAAACCCCCACCAAAACAACAAAAACAACCACCCAAGCAGGAATGAAAACAATCAAATAAAATTAAAAAAAATCAACAAAACGCAGCCCAAAGGTTTTGGTCTCTACTTTGTATGTCATAAGAAGGTGGTGTAAATCTACAGTGTTCTTCTTTGTGTTTTTTTTTTTCCTGTGTACCTCCCTTTTAAACAGAGAACACCTAATCACTCAGGCCCCAGTGGATGGACTGGGATTATATCCTGTAAGCAGGCTGTGATCTGGAGAAGCAGCTTGTAGAGTCAGAGTAGCTGTATCCTGTGGTCATTTATAGCTAGTAAGTGCTGCTGTTTGGGATCCCATGGCCTCTAGCACCCTTTGTGCTGTTGTTGAGCAAAGGCTAAAAGGTATGAGGAGAAACAGAGAGCCTGGCACAGGAAAGAATTTTTCAGCAAACCCCAGCATTGACATTACGACCTCTTTCCCAGCTCACAGGCAGAAGTAAATCCCTGCTATTACCTGCTATTCTCAAAGGTGCATTTCATCCCTATTCAAACAGTCATTCTACAAGAGGTTTTTTTAATACAGTCTCCAGAAGACTTTAATGTTAACATTAAAAAGGTAATGAAAACAGGCAAACAGACAAATCATGATGCCCGGTGCTCTGTTGCCTCATTGATAAAACATGAGAGCAGCTCCCCCTGCAAGATTTTGACTTTGCAGACTGATAGTCATTTATGGTTTTATTTATGAAAAGGAGAAAAAATGAGTTTCCATCATAGTACCTAAGCATAATAGAAAGGGAAAGCTTTCATGCGTTCTGCATGGGGCTGTGCTGCAAGGCTGTGCAAGTGGCTAATAACATGATTTCTGTCGTTACAGCCCCATATCTGCCTTCCAGTTTGATCACAGAGCTCAAAAATATGTTTGCATTTGATAATACTCTCTTCTGCTCGATCACACCTTTCTGCTTTTGTACATTTTTTCCTTTGCAATGTTTTTGGGAGTGGCATACCCCTGTCCTGGTCAGTGCAGCTTGCATTGTTACCGTTAATAACCTGTAGTACAGTAGTTACTAGAGGCCCAACTGTTACAGGCTCAGGGCGTGTAAGAGACAATCTCTGCCTGAGGAGCTTAAGGTCTAAATAGGCAAGGCAGATAGTGGAAGTGTTATCAGTCTTCTTTTTACAGAGCTTAAATGACCTGCCGAAGGTCACACAGGGAGTCTGTGGTGGAATCATGACTGGAATACAGATCTCCCGGGTTTTATATAGGCATCTAACCCAGGTCCCTTGTTAAGGAAGTGGTTGTGAGAGTGCTGCCTGTGTATGTGTAAGTCTGGGTGCAATTCTGAGTTGTGTACTGGATTTGCACATGTGCTCCTGGTCCAGGCGTGTCTGTGAGGTGCTTCAGGTGCTATATAAATGCAGAACTAGCAAATGTCAGCGTGCTCACCTGGACTGCATGTCTCTAAGTAGTTCAAGGACAGAGCCTTCAACAAGGTGGCAGATGTTGTTAGTGTTCTTATTTTAGCCTTCACTATTTTTGACTACGTAAAGAAAAAAAAAAAAAGTGCATTTCTTGTGAAATATGAAGGATGGTGATTGGTCTGGTTTTGGGCTGATGAACACAGTCTTGTGGCTGGTTTGCATAGTTATATGGCCCTTAATGTTCCAAGCAGGTGAGCTAGGAGCATCAAACTTTTCAAGAAAGCCACTTAACATTTTGAAGTGTTTGACAAAATACATGCTTTTAAAACAAGACTGTCAGGTGCACAGGTTCACATGTGGTTGGAACCACATGAGTGCTGACAGTAGTGTCCACCTAGAAAAGTAACTGTCCTACAAAGCTTCCTTCTGCCAGAATGATCTGTGAAGGACTGGAGAAAATGGTGATCCTTCCTCTAATTCCCTTTTGTTAGGACAGGGAAGGTCCCTGGACTGTGGCTTTCCTGTACTTGAGGGTGTGGAAATGGCTTCTTTTGAGCTGAAAGCCTGTGCTGTGTGGAGATCCCCTGTCTCTATTTGGCTGAAGGAACACCGTACAAGAGCTTTGACTATCATTTCTTGGGAACTAGATACTCATGGGACTCTAATATCAGAGAGTTAGCACAGCCAGCTCTCTTAGCTAATTGTTTTAAATGACATTTTAAAGAACTACTATTTTCCTTAACATTTCTAGCATGCTTTTCTATTGCTCACAAGTACAAAATTCAATTTTCTGAAGTGTCAGTTTTTATCTAAAATATAATACTTATTAGCAATTTCAATGCATCTTTGTTTTTAAAATTATTTCACAAAACTCTTTACATGCATAATTAATATTGACTTTCATTTGAAACTCAGTCTTAACAGAGTCAATATTTCTGCAATTTGTCTTGGCTTGTTTCTCAAGGAAAATGTTATTTCTGTTGCTGCAAAGGGAAGGAAGGGACGTGATATATGCTGCGAGAGTTAGGAGGCTCAAGAGCCACAGTTTAAAGAACTTTGGCCAAATGTGACTATAGGATTTCTGAACCCCGTGCTCATGTTTTCAACTCTCTCAGTATGTGCTGTAGTCAGGGTACAGTCAGGGTACACAAAGCTTTTTGAGAAATTTCAGCCTTTGAGTAATACTCATGGTTTCTTGAGAAGTCAACAGGTATTTTCAGGGGACGAGTTGGATTAAGGCAGTTTAGTTAATTGAAATGTGAAGACAGATATTTGAGAGCTAATGCGTATTGCCAAGTGCAATTTCTTTCCATTTTTTTTTCTGGGATACAATGTGTTGTTCTATTAAAGTCGTATTTATGGCCTTCTCTTCAACTCCTTTTTGTAGCTTACCTTTCAATTAATGTATTTTACCACTGTTTTAATTTTAAAACTCTATCATTAAAAAGCTTTTAGCACACTGTGAAAGGACCACAAGTGGCATGGAACGCTGAAAGTGCCTCCCTGTGCCTGAAAGAACTTAAAAATTGTTACTGAACAATCCAGTTCTCCTCTACTGCACCAGAGTCACTTCCAGTAGCTTAAGAACATTAAAAAAAAATCTTTTCAAATGTAGTGTATAGAAATGCCCTGTAGGAACACTGGATCATTTTGGGAGGTGAGTCAAAAGGATTTAAAACTTTGCAATGCAGCCTCCTTGATCAAAGGATGATTAATCTGTAGTATACTTGCTATATGATATATTCTTCTATTCCATTAGCCTTGGGAAATACAGCTCCATATACAAATGATCATGAAGATTACCAATTACAAGTGGAGACACTTCGCCAATAGTGAAATAATTTCATTATAGTAAATCTTTAACTTTTAAAATATTCCAAATGAAATTTCAGTGCTACTTTCAAAGTAATCAAGAAGACAATGGGTTCCTTCCTTTTTGGCTTTCTGGTTATAAATGATTATTGGAAATACTTTTATATTTCCAAAGGCTGATGGCAAATAAAATTGTCCTCTCTAGGATATCTTTATTTCCTGTACTGAAAAAGAAGTTAATATATTTTTGTCAATAAACAAAGATTTTGCCTTATGAAGATGCTGCATTTTAGCCACGGGTTAATCTTGTAGAAACAACATTATTTAATTTGCTGCTGCATTCAAGAGATCTGTGCAAACTAAATAGTGTTGTTGTGGGCCTTTGTGGATTCACAGAAGCCACTTTGTTACTCTCTCTGGTTTCAACCAATAACCCTTAGGATCGTAGAATGTTAGGGGTTGGAAGGGACCTCTAGAGGTCACTGAGTCCAACCCCCCTGCCAAAGCAGGAACACTCAGGGCTTGCCGCACAGGAACAGATCCAGATGAGTCTTGAAATTCTCTAGAACAGGAGATTCCACAACCTCTCTGGGCAGGCTGTTCCAGTGCTCTGTCACTCTTACAGTGAAGAACCCTTTCAGTAATGTTCTTTGATGCTATTCTGTAGTAGCAACCTTTAAAATGTTCTGTTTGTGTGCTGTCTTGCATCTGACAGTCCACCATCAGCAACTGAGAAATGTCTTCTGCAAAACCCTGTTGTGAGTCTTCTGATAATTATAGCTACCTTCAGTGATTCGTGCAAAATCATTTCTTCACTCATCTTCGAAAATACTAAATCTTCAGGAGATATATCCTGAATTATTGTCATAGTGCTGCCATTGCTATTGAGGGAAATAAGCAAATGATTCTTAGACTCATTGACTCTTTTTTTTTGTTTGTTTGTTTGTTTTTTGTTACAGATCTCTCTCTTCTCCTCCCCCTCCCCCCTGACTTTTGGTTGTGTTTGGTTTTGTTTTCTTCTGTGTCATTCAGGTTCACGGACCATCAACCCTCCAGATGCTGGAATTTAGGACACAATAAATCTAGGGGAGAAATAATCTTTAGAGATCAAGAGGCTCCGAAAATATGATAATCTGCATGAATGTTTTGTTTTTTTTCAAAAATGTAGTTGTAGTCTGCCCCTTTGCCTTTTGGATCTTAGTGGCAGTTGAGACTACTTCTGTATGAAATTGCAAAGACATTTAGGATCTTTGGTCTTGAAGATGCTATACAAATATGAACTACTGCTGTTTGAGATCACTTACCCGACACTTGATATCCAATAACAAGATAGTCTGGGAAAATGAAGCAGCCTTTGCCAGACAGCCTGAGTCACCCTGGACTCTCTGGTGAGGTGAGTATTTGAAGTACCTTTCTCAGCCAGTTCCAGTCCTTCGACTCATTGATGCTGTCTGTTCTCAAGCTCTATCCTTGCTGCATGATTGGAGGGAGAGCCTGTGCTTGCTTTTGAGGAAATGTCTTTTATCCCCCAAAGCTCGTGTCCATTTCTTGTCCTGGGCTGTAAGGAGCTCATTATTGCAGCTGTGGTGCTGGCAGCTCTCTTCCTGCATCTGGGAACCGGCACGCATCCTGGCACAGGCGAGCCTCAACAGTCGGAGCTTCCCTCCATGTGTAGGCAGCTGAGACCGGGCAAATGTTGTTACAGTGCTCTGGAGCAGCCTCCACTTTGAGAGCCCTACCAGGAAGTTCTGCTACCATATTTCAGGCCCCTATTTTGCACATAGTAGCATTAAATCTTAGCAATAAAATTAAATAATACTCACTGTGGTGGTTGTTTGCTTTTCATATTACCTTAGTAAACTCCTGCAGAATTGTTCTTCCTTGCCTTTCTTTCCCTTTACTGGGTTACAAAGCCAAGACCAGAGCTCTGGAGTGTAATAGCAAGCAAAGACACCTTCAGGGTTCCCATTTCTGGTCTGCAGTCCAGTGCAGGCTTTGCACCACATTTAAAAAGTTGTGTGTTTTTTTTTCCTCAATGGAAATATGTAGATAATTTTTGTTAGAAGTTTAGATTTAAGTTGAACCCTTGACTGAAACAGGATTTAATCAGCAGTTAGACTACTTAGTGCAGTTTTTTGCAGTTTTTTCTTTGATTTGATCATCCTCTTTCTCTAGTGATAAATGAATGGAAAAAGGATGATTTCAAAAAGAAGAGATGCTGGGCTACTCTTTGCATTGGGATTAGCTGGAGGGAGTGAAAATGTGCCCCATGGTGTCCATGCATTTCTACTATATTGGAAAAATGGATCAAAGTGTTTTGTAATCCAGGCAAAACATCTATATGTCCAAATGTGTCATTATTTTTCAAAAAATAACAAAGTAAAGGGAAATGTAGGCTGAGAGCTTAGCGTTTGGAAATCTCCCTAGGGAAATAGTTCAAAACCTGTTTTGAAGGGTCTAGAGTGAACAAGTTATACTGCTAAAATTCAGAATTTGTTATCATCAAGTCACTTAGAGGTTAAATGATATTCTGAGAAAAAAGCAGTCACTCAAACATGCCTGAGTAAGAAATATTGTCTGGTTATATACCAGTACCTCAACGCTCCATGTTGAAAGTTGGACTCCTGAAGGGTTTTGTTCCTTTGTTTTGTGGAGGTGCTGGAAACCTGCAGCTTCCACTGAATTCAGTGGATCTTGAATGAGGTTTCCAGTGAGCTGACAAAAGAGGACGAGGACGGTGGAAACATTTTCCATCTCAGCCTTGCCTAAAGCGTTGGTTCTGGTGCATGTAGGTGTGAGTCAGGTTTGTGTCTTATTGTCAATGTTTGAAATGGACACCCAGAGCAGCTGCTGCAAGTCAGCAGTTGGGAAGAGAAGTGGCCAAAGCCACTTTTTCCCTGACTGTGGTCCCCCATCTTCACAAGTATTAAAAGTTAACGAAATTTATCTTTCTTCAGAAGGATGATAAACAGCCAAGACCTTCCCTGCGCTACAGGCTCATTGCAATGGAAAACAGACATGCAAACCCCTTCCAGAACAAGGGGCTGACAATGAGCACCCACTGGAATGTTAAGAGGAACAATTTTCTTGCTGATGAAATGCTGCTTTGCTCAAGGGACCATATTATTGCTGTTATTTATTATTTATGCACTGCTGAAGGTGTGCACAGGGCTTTATAGTGCCATAAAAAACAATGATGGGTGTCCGGTCCCTTGGGGTGTTGCGCCACTGCTGAAGTATGGTGAAGGGGCAAGATGAAGGGGTTTGATTCTCCCTCTGCAATGATGCAGAGGTTTGTTACTGTTACAGCATCTCCTCTTCAGAACGCTTGGCTGGCAGTGTTAGAGTAGCTTTGTCACCATTTTGCACAATTGTCTGTGATGGTGTTTGCAAGGGCATGTGCCCTGTTTGATATGCATCCGGAGTCTGGCGGCTGTGGGAATGGGTGAACAATAAAAGTGCTGCTGTCACAGCCCCAGGTTTTTTTTTTTATTTTTACAGATTCTCAGCCATCTGCTGCCTCACCAGCTGCTCACAGTGCAGCACAGAACTTCTCTCCATTCAGGAGCTCAGCCTCTCAAGGAGGGCAGGGGCAGAGAGCTTGGAGGTGCATTGTCTGCAGGACATACCCCCAGACCTTGTGCCAAACTCCAGAGAGGTGGGGAGTAAATGCAGGGAAAAAGTAGAAGAACTGAAGTTCAAACTCATGGACACATGAACTCTTGTTCACCCCTTACAAAATACTGGCCACAGAGATGGGCTGGCTTGGAGAGCAGTGGGAGGGGGCTGTGAGATAGGAGATGATCCAGCCCCAGATTTGACATCTCCCTTATCCATCATTAGGTTGACAGAAGTGAGGAAAAGGCATTTCCTCAAGGGCACAGAGCATTCTTCAACATTCACTGTTGTGCCACAGCCAGCTCTTTGCCACAAGGTCAGTTTTGCTGTGGAAAAAGGAGTCAAACATGATGGCACTGTAGCTGGAGGCAGCAGGCAGAAAGCAAGTTCTGCCAGAGGGAAGCTCAGCAGCTACGAGCATGTATCAGGGAACAGACAGACACACGGCTATTGGAGATTTGTGGGGCCAGAGGGCCCAAGAAATCCTCCTGCCAAGAAAGTGGCATGTTTTATTACTTGCTGTCTTTTGAGGCACCTAGCTGAGAAATGCCTGATTTCATTAAATCTCATTTTTATAATCCCCTTGGGATCAAGACAGCTGACCTGAATGCTCTCTGCACTGATCCCTCCATCCCTGCTGTGCCTGCTCCCCAGAAATGGGGATGATGCCAGCACAGGTGAGGGAAGAAAAGGCAGGTTGGCCGTGGGATCTGGGAGGGAGTGACCACGTTTCCTCCTCCATTCCTAGAGAGCTCCTCTGCTTTGTGTGTGCCACTTCAGACCACTCAGAGCACCCTCCTCCCTCCTCAAGCTTTTATGCATTTTCCAATTAAATTTCCTCCACAAGAAGGAGAGAGGCACTCTGAATCCATTAGCATTAGTAATTATGCAAATGCTTCAGGGAGTTGACTGCCCATCATTACATATAATTAATGTTTCTGGTTATGAATGGAGGGTTTGTTACTCTTCCCCCCCCCCCCCCGCCTTTTTTTTTGTGCAGGAACAGGGTGGGGTAGAGGTGCAGGGGGGTGATGTAACTGTATTTAATTTGCATAATCGGTACACCTGATTGGGTATGAATGAGGGTAGGGGCTGGGGGGGACACCTTCTCCAGCATGCAATCTATTAAGCCTGCAGCGAATCTCAGGAGGGAGATGCGGAATGTAAGACGAGGGTGAGGGCAGCACAGTGACTGCAGACAGGAAACTCAGTTTTAGGAGCAGGAAAGGAGGTGCCCTTGGACTGTCATGGCTGCGCCCAGGTGCCCTGTACCTGGATGTGCTTGTCCCATCCTTCTGCTCTGCTTGCCTGCTAGAAATGACATTGGGATTCTGCAAAGAGATCCTATCCCTGGGTTTTATCTTGGGCAGCACCCTGAGTCCATAATTTGCAACCTCCAAGACCTGAGACAGCACTGGGGGAACAGGCTTGGAACTGTCAGCAAGACTCAGAACAGCCTCCTCTTGTACCCCATTTCTCAAAGCTGTGCACAGAGGTGTGGATCTATCTAAGGAGGCATGCCGCTTCCCAGAGAGGCTGTGTGTTGTGTGTAGCAGTTGTGGGTGCTCAGCACCTCTGGAAAGCAGGGTGCTTAGAGGGCAAGTCTATCTGCATGGACTTAGATGTTGCATGTAAAAGCAGTCAGGACAGACAGTGAAGTGGTAAAGTTCTAACTCAGGGCTGTCCTTCTGAGGAGGAAGAGTCAGACTTTACCTCCTACGTCAAACATTACAAAACCCAGAGGTGGAAACTTTCTGTTCATATTCTAGCTACAATGGGAAATCACCTTGGAGATATCCCTGCTTCCTGATACATGTGAAAAAAATGCTTCCTATCCACTGTAAAACATCTTTGTTGTGTTCTTCCCTTTCCCTGGTCACTGTCTTTTCACTTTCAGTCCCCTCTGTTCTTCTCTCAGTTTCATCCCTCAAGAATTACATTTCTTCTTAGTCTGTTTCAAGCCTACCTTGTGTACTTTCCCACAATCCCTGGCTGTCCAGACTTCCTTAGTTTTTAAGTGACAACTGCTGTGTTCCCTCACTCCTCCACGGAAGGCATATGACCCTGGTTTTGGCAGCTAAAGGACTTACAGAAACAGATAACCAGTGAAAGGGATCTGTGAAGGGGGCAGAAGATTCTGGATTCTGCTCAGTGATATGATGCTCTGGGAGGGCACTGAAAAGATCCAAGTAAAGGAGAACACAGATGTTCTTAAAATAGAGGGAGGTGAACCTAAGGGTACCATGGTGATGAGAAAAGCACCCATGCAGCAGAGATGATTAGAAGAGGTGAGGAGTAGGACACACGTAAAAGAAAAAAATACAGAAAAAAAAATGTGTTTGGTGTATATGTATTTTTCAAGCAGAAGAAAATTCTCTCTGTGTGTTTATGTATATCTTTCTAAAGGAATAGCAAAGTGAGGAGAACTTGAAACATTAAACTTTTAAAAACCCCTCTGACTCTTGGTAGTGGGGCATTATGAGAGGACACCAGTTTTGCTCTAAAGATTGGCTCTCTGTACAAGAAGCGTGAGGCAGTACTGGATTCTGTTCCCATCAAGTTTTTGTTTCCTCTGACTTGAAGCTGCTTTGGAGATTTGTAGTTCTGAGGTTCATGTTATTCAGTATTTTGTAAAGCATTTGTACACTTGGCCTGCTGCTAGGAAAAAACACTGGGGAAGACTTGTGGTAAGTATAAGCACCTGTAAAATCTCCAACCTAAGAAATCCGGTTTGCTTAGACCAAGAACTTCTCTTAAGCATGAGAAAGGTCTCAATACTGATCAGGAAGGTGATATCTGATGGGTTGGGTGAAATCCCAGATAGCACATGGCTAGAAGTAGATTGGAGGTCTTGTGGAATTACATGGTGAATAACTGTTGTAAAACCACAGGAGCAAGCAATGGTGCTTCCTCATGTTCTGTAGGGAGGGACTTTCTGGCTGGGAAGTGGGAAGATGTCAATAGCTCTGCTCTGTTTTTCTGCTTTTTGTGACATTCATCCCCCAACAAAACATGCCACTGAGGCACCAGAACAATAGGAGAGACAGCTCTGCCGGCAAGGGGAAAGAGGGGTTGTCTAGGTACTAATGACCCATGGGAAACAAGATGGGCCTGTCCTATGGAGGTGGTCCATTGGCCCAAGCCTGGCTTTATGTTCCCCGAGGTCAAATTCAACTGTTCTGTACCAGACAATGCTATGCTATATCCTCAAAGAAGAGGAGACAAGATGAAGGCCTTGCTGTCCCCCAGAGCCAGTACTGAGGTCAGGCTAAAAGAGACGAAGAGAGAAACAGTTGTCAAACCAGGAGAGAGACTGTGATGAGAACAGGGGCAGCCTGGAGTCAAACCTAGGGAAGGAAGAGGGGACAGCAAGTTTCATGATAACACCACAGTCACACACTGTGTCTCATCACCCAGCAGGATGCTGGATCTGAACATACTGTAGCCATGGTCCAGGGATAGTGAACTGCAGGAACAGAGCTTCCAATACATACCTGATCTTCTTTAGTGTATTTGCCTCCTGTAACAGACTCCTCTGCACTTGCTGAAGTTAACAGACAAGGAAGTGCTTGAAGATGCCACTGTGGCAAAAGGCAGAGAACAAGATCCCCTCTGAACTGTGCTCAGCAGCAGCTCCACGAGGTTCACAATACTGCTTTGTGTGGTCATGGCATTTTCTGTCTTTTCCCTCCTTTTTTTTTCTTTTTTTTGTATGTGTGGCAAGACGCACATGGGTACACACAGCGCCTACATGCACAGGCACTTGAGATGGCTAAAGGCATAAGGTAAATCCCACATCAAAGCAGAGAGCTATGGGAGCAGTGCTGTTCAAAGGCGCCAGCTTCTTTCCTGGGAAAGACAGATTGTCACTTTGATTAAGAGATTTTAACAAGAGACAAAAAAAGGGAATGAAAGAAAGGAGAAGAGAAGAGAAGAGAAGAGAAGAGAAGAGAAGAGAAGAGAAGAGAAGAGAAGAGAAGAGAAGAGAAGAG
>JANHFX010016633.1:0-31051 GCA_027560015.1 Chloroceryle amazona | reverse complement strand
GAAGGGTGTTTTTCTTCCACCAAAAAACACAAATTTTCCCCTTTTAAAAAAAAGAAAAAGAAAAAAACCCCACTATTTTGGGCCCCCCCCCCCCCCCCCCCTTCTGCAGTACTAATGGCTGGAGTCGTCTCTTGTGATGTGGAATCTGTTTCTTGGGTTTCCTCACCTATAAAAAAACCACAGATTTCTGTATCTGGGAGATGTTTGCTAGATGCAACCCCTTCCCATCACACAGAATTTTCATACTATGTCTGACAGATCAATGAACAACAACTGGGGTGATACTGAGGAGGTGCCGTTATTTTCCTAAAAGAAAATTAACCTGTCTGTCATTGATCAAAAGCAGCTTTTGTCCGAGGGGAAATGCAGGGAGTAACGTTGCCTGGTTTTACAGGGTAAGACCCAGGAGATGAGGACAAAATGGAGAGCTTATTTCTTTCCAGGGCTATGTCTTCAATCATACCATTTCAGCAACAGTCAGAAAAGGGGGTTGTAAAATGCTGAGCTGCCCTGTGCATTCCTTGCTGCAGCTTTCTCCTTTTCTACATAGCACATGGAGAATTTTAACTAGAAATTTGCTTTTGTTTCTTGATCCAGTATACTGTTTCCTCCAGATATTATCAGAACATAAAAAGTATGACGTCAATTGAGGTTCCAGAATTTCCAGTATGAAATGCATCTGCTAGAGGTTTTTTATCTTTTGTCTGCTTTTCAGTAGATCGAGCCAGATCAGTGTTTAGTCATGATTATGCCCATTGTAATCTCTGTTCTCTATGAAATCCCTCTTGGAGTGGAAGAGGTTGTTTATTTGGGAAAGGTTACTCCTAGGAGTGTTGTGGTGTTTGAAAGAGAGAGGCTGTTTTCCATTTGCAAGGGTGAGCACATCGCTTCTTGCTTGCATGGATATAAATATGTTCGTATGTGCATTTGCTCAGTGGTTAGAAGCAAGCTATAATATGCCTTGACATGGAGCAGCTGGTCACCCCAGGCCATTTCTCTAGCCCGTCACCATCTCCTTGGTAAAAGTACCAACCTGTTGGTCATGCAGTCAATGCTGACCTCACAAGCAAACATTATTCCTTGTGCACTGGTGTGGGAGCTGAAAGAAGAGTAGGGAAGAGCTGTTGACGCCCCTCCTGCAGAAAGGCAAGGTGAGTGTTTACTACTGCTGTCTGAGCGCTGCAGCTTCTGGGCTTGGATTACGTGGAATGTACCTGTTGCCCATGCAAGCAGAACATCCTGTGCTGTTGCTGATCATTGTTTTTTGGAGAGCAGAATCATGCAGCAGTATGAGAGAAGGAGGGAAGAATTATTGTTATCCTTGATTTACAGAGATGTGCTGGAGTTAGAAGGAAATCACATGATTTTGGCAGTGTCACCTACGATGACTGACTCTGAAAAGTCAGGAATTGAATCTGTCTTCCAAGACCAAGGCACTTTTCTAATGCCAAGACAGTCCTTCCTCTTTGCTGTGATGATTTTTAAATTTTTTTTTAATTGCAGCAGGCATGTACCTCAGAAATGCAACTAGTTTAGGACTGAGTTTCTCTGTATACATTTTTAAATTCCATAATCCTCCTATACAGTGTGATCACTGTCTTGCAATCTCACTTTGCTTTGTAGCTGTTGGTTAAAAAAGATTATATGAATTAGTTGCTGTAAATGAGTTATATTTACTGCCCATTCTTAGAACTGTCCTTTCCAGAAAGAGACTGACCCCTTGAAACTGAAGTACACTTGGATGTCGTTTAGAGTCAGATAAGGATCAGGAAAAGGAGATGTAAACTTGGCCACAGACACAGTTGGGACCTTGTTGCTGCCTCATTTTTCTGTTCTCCATTTCTAGAGAGGAGAGGTGAAGTCAAGTCTTGCACTGTCTCCTTTTCCTGATTCAACCTTGGGATGCACATCCTCATAATTAATCAGCTGAAGTATGTCTTCCTGCCCTGTTCCTTCAAAGCTACCATGGAGCCAATGATCAACCACTCGGAGCAAAATGAGATTATTCCAAATCATCCCTAATTCATTTTCTCCCCTTATTCCCTAACATTTTGCTCTCCCACACCCTTCCTCTATCTCCCCCTGTCTCTTCCCCTTATCTTGCTTGTTTATTTGAGTGCAGGTAATACTCAGGGTTTCAAAGTCTTTTTTTCATACGTCACCTTCTGAGATCAAGAAATCTCAGGCTGAGGGAAGTATATAGCTGTTACTGTGAAGGAATCATTTTTGCCTGAGTGAAACTGGGAATGATGTTGACACCCTTTCTTATGATACAGGAGGCTTCTTCAGGATTATCTCATCCACTAAAGTGCCTTAGGAACGCTGCAGCTACACAGTGTTTTCCTTTGGCCTTCCACTTCTCCTTCATGTCTTCTAGAAGCGATCTAGATGGCTAGAAGTTTGATATGTGTCAGTGGACCTTACAGCTCTGGGCAGCTCCATGATGAATGCAGTAGCCCTCTGCAGGGGACCTATGGCTGTTTTGTTTTTGCAAAGTATTGTCAAGTGTTCAGCAGCATTAGAAGCACAGACTCTCATCAAGTATCTCTGGTGTCTTCAATCTTGGCTGGATCTTTTTTCTCTGTAGCTGCATTGCCCATCTATTTTCTGATGAGCAATGGACCTCAGTAACCAAACCACTAGAAGCCATGCAACACACATCACAGGGAGCCATGGAGAGCACAGGTTGCTCTTAAAATGGTATCCTTTAATGGGTGCCCTCTTCTCTGGACCTCACTGAGAAGGGGTTGTACGGAGGTTGGCATTCTTTTGCGAGGCATCTAATCTTATCCCTGAACAGAAGCCAAACTTGGAATTAGTGAAATAATTCTCTATGCTTCCAGAACAAGGAGAAGCAGAACATGTGTTTATGAATTGCTGACATATGGTTAAGTTTTGTTTGTGGCTGGTAGAAGTCATAGGGGACCTTAATCAGTCCTGGCTTTCTTTGAGAAGATGGCAGAAGGCAAAGGAAGTTTATAGAATAGAACCAGTTCTCAACAGTCAGCAATTTTGGTGAAAAGTGTTTGCTTTTCTTGCCTTAACAGACTGAAACAGCAGCAAGAGTGTTTTAATGTCAGCTCAAATAATTTTTTCATAGTTTATGTGGGTTAGATAATGGTTATTCTCTATACAAGGAGCTAGAGTCCATTACATCTGTTAGAGCAGTACTTTGGTCAGGGTTGGAGGACAGTACCATAGATTCTGTGGAGCGGGTGAAAGCAGAAAACCTTCTATTACTCATGCAAACCTATAAATAATGTTGTGTTTCAGAGAAGAATCATCAAACTGACCTCTTTAAGGACTAGAGGTATGAAAAAGAGTGTAAGAAGTGTATGAGATTTAAAAAAAAAAAAAAAAAAGTTGAAATTACATGTCCTAATGCTATCAGCTTGGAAGAGATCGTCCTAATAATAATCACCCCCCCCAAAACAAGTAATGGAATAGAATGTGAGACAGGTTTAACTTTATGGAAGGTGTTCTGCATGGTGGTGTAATCAACACCTGAAGGAAGAATAAATATTTGAGGCTGGCAATGGTTGTGAGTCATATTGTATATAAATATATATATATATTTCTCTTCCTTGTTTTTGTATTCTTACCATGGGAAAGAATGCTTGCTGTGAGCAAAGAGGTAAATCAGTTGGAGAAAACAGTCCTACTAACAGTAGCAAAGAAATGGAATGCCCAGTGAATCACTAATTTTGATGGAAGGATCTGTAGAGGTGGCCAAACTGTGACCTTGTAATAATGAGGACTGTGCCTTTTTCCTTGTGTCATAGAGATTTCCTTAATACCCTGTCTTTTTTCCTTCTTATACTGCACATCGTCACAGTCCTGTCTGTCTTCACCATCATGCATATGCCAGAAGGGCATGACCTTTAAAATAAAAAATCAAACTCTCTTGCTATCAATGCAAAATGAATAACTTTTTATGTGAGAGGAGAGACACCTAGTTATCTTCCTTGCCTTGATTAGTGATATTCAAAACTGTCATTTCCTTGTTTTCTTTCAGTTTGTTTTGGTTTGGTTTGGTTTGTTTTTTTTTCTATTAGCACATTTTTTTTTCCCCTTTCTTTCTCTGGCTGAAGACAATGTGTAGGTAAGGAGATAGAGATGATGGCAAATCAGTAGAGCTCACTGGTTTGTTTGGGGCTTTTGTAATTAGTAAACAAGAAACTGTTTCTTATCACTTTTGGAACTCATGTTTCATAAGATGACTATTTGCTTTCCATATTAAGTGCTAGGTTCTAATAAGCTGATTGTCACCTCATGTAATCCCAGTGGTTACTTGGTGAGGAAGGGTGTACTCATGGTGGTGTGATTTTTAAACCACACCACAGAAATCAGCTGCTGAGTTTCAAAAAGAATCAGCCCAGGGATTAAACAAAACAAAAATAAAAATAGGAGGAGTTCCCAGGAAGACACTAAATCCTAGTAGCCCAGCGCCTTATAGTTCCAAACATCAGTTGCACAATGCATGGCCATGGAGAGCAATGGTTTTAATGGGTCAAAATGAAGAATGTGGCTAAATTAATGTAGTTCACTTTGTGCAAGTTGTGGATCTCTTTGTGTTGGTCACTGCTTGAAGCAGTAGCTATAGTAATACACTCGAGAGTAGTATTTCTAAAATACCTGATGCCACGTTGCTCTAATAATGTCAGTGACAACTTCCCTAAGCCTACAACTGTCTTCGCAGAGAGGTGTGTTTCCGGAAAAATGCCTCAGTATTTATAGCAGACAACACAGTAACATGTAAATAACTCAGTCACGGTGTGGTCTGTGACTGTAGCACTTCTAGCCAGTTGAGCAGACTAGTTTATGACAATGTAGGGAAAGTGTTGACACTCACTCACTCATCTCTCCTAAAACAGCTTGATGAAAACGCCTTATAGTCACAAGGGCTTCTTTATATTCTATCAGTTCCCTTAGCATGCCATTATCACTGTTAATGATTATACAGCCTACTTATGCAGAATAAAACACTCTTGAAAAGGCTTCGAGACTAAATTACAAAGATTTGTGGCCATCCTTGACAACCTCTTGAGCCTATTATGTTAAAAAACACAAAGAGTCCTTAAGGGTCCAAAAAAAGTCATCAGGAAATGTCTTCTGCAAAATTAGTATGTCCTATGAAGTACAAAGAAAAAGCTCAGCTTGTGAATGGGAACAGGAGAAATTAAGAACCCCCAAACTACTACTTGGAGACTGGAAACCATGGGTGATGTCTTCCAAAGGGAAAAGGCAACATGGATTTCCACCAAACATCTGTGAAGACAACTTCCCATTAAATGGCAAACAGAGTGAAAGATGTTGCAGTAGGTAGTTGAGCAGTTCACAATCCTTCAATAGTGGTGCCAGCACTTGAAATGTGTTAAGGGTGTTATTGTGTTGCCTCTTTCAGTTGTTGTTGGTTTGCTGCTTTGCACCAAAGGTTTCTGTGTTTTCCTTTTGAAGGTCTATAAAAAGACATTGCTTATATAAATAATCACTTTTATTTAGGATGAAGGTAGGAGAACATACCAGGAGAACATACCATCTGCATTGTTGTCCTGGGAACACTGATTAAACATGAGCAGAGAACTGGTATTATGGGCTGCAATCTGTTTTTTGTATTATTTATTCAAAGATAAACAAAGCAATTTCCTCTTAGATATTACAAAGAATTAAACAGTTGGGTGACTGGTAAGCTGTAGTTCATCTGGGAGGGCAGTGTAGAAACTCACTGCTAAATTTTTCCAAAATAGATACTCGAAAAGGAAATCAACTCCCCAACTGACTCTGTAAAGCCAACTTAAAAAAAAAAAAAATAAAAAAAATTGATTCAAACAGGTTCTTATATGAAAACAAATCATTACACACTTTTGATAATGGAGATAATGCTAAGCTTATCAGCATAATTATTTCCAGCACATTCATGGAGTACAATGAGTGAGTAACATGGCGGCAGCAAGAGAGAGGTGTGTGTCCAGCTGGATTCATGTCCATGGGCCAGTGAAAAACAGAGCCAGGCTCACGAAGGGGCTCTGATACCTGACAGGGGAAATGATGCCCTCAGTTTGAAAAACTTTCCATCCCTACCAAGCCTCATTTAGCTGCAACGTAACCCCCAGAGTGCCTAAATGACAGTCCTCTGAGGCTTTGCGTTCACACTCCTTGGGTAACAGTGTGGTGGTGCCTCTTTGCAGACCCAGAATTACCCTCAGCTGAAGCAGGCAGAGCAGACTTGGATAACTTAGTTTCTAGCCTATGATGTAGAAAAATGAGCTTAGAAGTGATCATTGCAGCCAAGCTGGGAATTCGGGTCACCATGTGGCTGCCAGGCAGCAAGGCTGTAGTATGGTAAATGTTTTCTCTTCTGTCCATAATGTGGTGCCTGGAGCACTCATTTAGAAGCTAAGACTCTTATCCACAAAAGAAGGAAAACCTCTGTGGATGTCTCTGAAATACTGGCATGCTCTTTAAGAAGCAGAAGCAGCACATTTTCCCTGAAAAAAATTCCCCTCCTTCTGTTGATGAAAGAGCTATGCATGCCCTTCAGGTGAACCAGAACATGGGACCCTAATATGCATGGATGTTATCCCAGCAGATGAGCTTTGTATGTCCATAGGGTGCAAAGACACATGGAGGTGATGACTCTAGGTGCTGTATGATTTCTGAAGAAAACCATGGGTTGAGGATTTTGGCTGTGCTGAAGGGCTCCACCTTGATTTAGCTGCTCGCAATGAATTTATGGAGCTCTCTGAAGGATGTGTTAGATAATGTGTATGAAAAATGTGGAGGATTGCAAGGATTCATTTGGTCATCAATCTGGATGTTTTGGTTTAGCTGTCAGAGCAACAAACCAGTAAAAAACAGATGGGAAGCTAGTGCCCCAGGTGTCAGTGACCCAGGGCAAACAGGACATGGTAGAAGGGGCAGCTGAGCTTTTCACAAGTACTTCTATGGCTGCTGTGCTTCAGGAGTTTGATTCTTTCTCCTTTTTTTTTTTTTTTTATCCTAGAATTTTTCTCCTAAAGTTTATAATGTCTTTATTCTTTCTTCAGCCTTAACTTTACTGTAGAATTATGTATAATCATCTAGAAGAGGAAGAAGTAGAAAACTTTCTTGAACACAAATGTATAGGTAGGGCTGAGACTAAAACTGATTCCTGCAGTGGGGGCGGGGTAGTTCTCCTTTGAAAACACTCATAGTTTTCCATCTATCAGGCCCCATTCTGCCTGCCAGGTTCTATTTGCCTTCATGTAATATCAATACTGGAATAGCACAAGCAATAAATACTATGCAGACTTTAATGAAGTCTTTCTAGAAGGGACTGTTTCAATGGGCATGTGAAAAATGTTGTATCTTAACACAGGGCAAGCCCAACTTTTCCTCCTTTTATTTATATGATTCCACTGACCAGAGTTTGTGAGTGCATCCTCCATGCTAGTGGTTGCATCTGTTTCTTGTCTGTGTATTTTTTGGCTACTTTTACAAACAGGAAAGGGAGACACTTGAGGGAAAGGCAAACAAGTAAGGAGGGCCTAAGACAACACTGTTGTCACTAGGAAATGAGACCCAGTGTTGAGTCTTGTTTCAGGCTTTAGCCATAATATCTCTTCCTTCCCTGGTTACGTTTGGTTATGGGAGTAACTGAAGAGCCTGAGAGAATCATAGAATTATTTAGGTTGGGAAAGACCTTTAAGATCACCGAATCCAACTGTTAACCTCATACTGCCAGGTCACCACTAAACTATGTCCTTCAGCACCACATCTGCATAGCTTTTAAACTCCTCCAGGGATGGGGACTCCACCACTGCCCTGGGCAGCCTGGGCCAGGCCTTGACAATCCTTTGGGGGAAGAGATTCCTAATATCTAACCCTAACCTCCCCTGGCACAACTTGAGGCCATTTCCTCTTGTCCTATTTCTTATAGAATCATAGAATCATTAGGATTGGAAAGGACCTCTAGGATCACTGAGTCCAACCTTCATCCTAACATCTATCTATCCATTAGACCAGAGCCTCAAGTGCTATGTCAACGCATTTTTTAAACACTTCCAGGGATGGTGACTCCACCATCTCCCTGGGCAGCCTATTCCAGTGCCTAACCACTCTCTCAGTGAAGAATTTCCTAATATCTAATCTAAACCTCCCCTGACACAACTTGAGGCCATTCCCTCTTATTTTATCATTAGTAATTTGGGAGAAGAGACCAACACCAGCCTTGCCACAACCTCCTTTTAGGTAGCTGTAGAGAGCACTACGGTCTCTTCTCGGTCTTCTCTTCTCTAGAATAAACAACCCCAGTTCCCCTCAGCCTCTCCTCATAAGGCATGCTTTCCAGACCCCTCACCAGCTTCGTTGCCCTTCTCTGGACCCGCTCCAGCACCTCAATGTCCTTCTTGTACGATGGTGCCCAAAACTGGACACAGTACTCAAAGTATGGTCTCACAAGTACAGGGGGACAATCACCTCCCTACTCCATCTGGTCATACCATTTCTGATACACACCAGGATGCCATTGGCCTTCTTGGCCACCTGGGCACAGTGGGCTCATGTTCAGCTGGCTGTCCACCAGCACCCCAAGGTCCCTTTCTGCCAGGCAGCTCTCCAGCCACTCCTCCCCAAGCCTGTAGTGTTGCCTTGAAACAAAATTCAGAGCTTCCAAATGCCCTTGCTTTCTAGCACCCCTCACTGAGGTGGGAGTCTGGTGCAGCTGGGTAAGGATTCTGAGATAAATACCCAATAACAACAGAGTTGTTATTAAGCAGACATACTTTAGTGCAGCACTGGAGATTCTCCTCTGTAAGTGCTCCAACGAATTAGCAAAACACACCATCTAATATACACAAAAAAAAATACATATTCATCAGATTTCCTTGTCTTATTCTAATGAGTTCCTGGAATTAATTTACATAGTCTGAGCATGCATAATAAAATCAGGGTTAGAGTCTTTTCCCCCTCCAGTGGTCATTCATAGTCTTCCTTACACTGATCATTAGTTGAACTCTGGGCTTCCTTTGCCCATATATGGTCATGGGGTTAGCTCATCCATCCTGTGGCCCTGGAAGGCTCCAGGGAGATCAGTTTAAATTATTACTGGTGCTTATCTTGACACCTTGAGTCCCTGTTTTCAGGGTGCTCTGGCTTAACGAACCATTTTGAGGCCTGTCTTGTCTTTGCCATGCAAGAAGTTGCAGGCTTCAAAATACTTCATTATCAACTCTACCCAACAAGTAACTAAACTATGCAAGTGAGGCTAATACAAGAGGCTAAGAATACAAGTACAGCTAATAAGATTTAAAATTTCTGTGCATCAACTAGGGAGCGACCAGGGATATCAATCCTTTCAGCGTGACGTTGTTGTGACCAAAGTGCATGACCTGGCACTTGGCCTTGTTAAACATCCCACTGACCTCAGCCCATTGCTCCAGCCTGTCCAAATCCCCCTGCAGAGCCTTCCTACCCTCAAGCAGATCAACACTCCCACCTAATTTCATATAATCTGCAAATTTACTGAGGGTGCGTGCATTCGATCCCCTCATCCAAGTCATCGATAAAGATACTAAACAAGACTAGTTCCAAAACTGAGCCCTGAGGGAGACCACCTGTGACTGGTCACCAACTGGACCTAACTCCATTTACCACCACTCTCTGGACCTGGCCATTCAGCCAGTTTCTTTCTACCCCAGCAAAGAGTCCACCTGTCCAAGCCATGAGCCACCAGCTCCAGCAGAATGCTGTGGGAAATGGTGTAAAATGCCTTACTGAAGTCCAGGTAGACAACATCTACTGCTCTTTCCTCATCCACTAAGCGGGTCAGCTGATCGTAGAAGGAAATCAGGTTGGTTAAACAGGACTTGCCCTTCATGAACCTGTGTTGACTGGGCCTGATCTTCCTGTTGTCCTGCACTTGCCGCGTGATCACCCCCAAAGATGAACTGTTTCATAATCTTCCCCAGAACCGAGGTCAGGCTGACAGGCCTGTAATTCCCCAGATTCTCCTTCCTGCCCTTCTTGTAGATGGGTGTCATGTTGGCGAGTCTACAGGGACTTCCCCAGTTGACCAGGATTGCTGATGAAGGATGGAGAGAGGGAGAAGAGTCCGACCCCACCTGTTTCCAACCTCCTTTCAGGCAATTGTCAGGAGCAAGAAGGTGTCCCCTGAGCCTCCTTTTCTCCAGGATGACCTTTCCTTACCACTAATTCAACAGCCAGTAAAATAGAGCATCCACAAATCTCTCCACTCCCTAACTCTGCCTCTTCCTTCTTGCTAACATGATCTAACAACCCCTTCTTCTTCGTCTGGAGCATGGGTGTCAAATCAGGATGTGCTACTTGAAAACCAAAGAGGCTGATTTCAGGTTCTCAGAAACATTTCTAACTTGTCTGCTCCTGGCTTTCCAAGTCAGGATTCATTAGGATGCACTGACTGTAGCTGTGTCCTGTACATGGTAGATTGGATTAGTGTTATAGGTATTGGAATCTGGTTTTTCAATTAGAAATAAAAATACTATTCACTCAAATGAATAAAGAAAGGATAATGTGCATTTAATTCCAGGAATGTGACTTTTGTGTTATATGATACCTGGTGATGGAGTGGAGTGGAAGGCATATATATATATTAAAGGATGGCTTAAAAAAGAGCAGTTCCAGATGATCTCATTTTTGTTGTATCTTCTATGAAGATTATATTAGATAATATTTCAGGATGGGAGTTTTATTAAAGAGGGTTGGGGAGCTTCTCCTGAAGCACAATTTACAAGGTATATCTTAGAGCTCTTCTGTTTACCCTTCCCTGAAGCACCAAGTCCATCATTGCAAGATGCTTCATAGTACAGACCAGCCCTTACCTTCGTGTTTTCCAGCCCATGACCTGCAAGTTCATATCCATGATCTACCTCAAAAGTAATAGGAAAGTGAGCCCACTACCAGAAGATAGAAAGCTGTTCCTATGCATGAAAAATTTAAACTTCCAGACTTATCCAGGAACTACAATTTGATAAAAGGCAATAAATTTTGATCTAATAATATAACTTAAAATAATTTCTTTTTGCTGGTCAGAGTCTCCGTTTCACCTATTGCCAGCTCTCACACTGAAACTCCAAGTCTCTTTCACCACAATGATGTAAGTCATTACTAATAGGACAACTCAACATAGCTGAAATAATAAGGAATTTGTAAAAGATTTGCATTCATCTCCAATACTCATTAAGTTGCTCCCTCTAGTGCCTGTTTAAAAAATAAAGGATCTATGTATAGATCTTAGAACTGAAAGATTTAGAACTGAAATATTTAGTCCCTAGCTCTTCTCTCTCCTCTTGGTTAAGAGGAACTAAACTCACCTTTCCTTTGATGAAGCTGTTCTTTACTTTTACTGCAGTGCCCTTTTGGCTTGAAAGCTTCTGTGTTAACCAAGTTAATTGCTTTGAGTGCCTTTCTAAAGTTGAGGTGATAATCCTTGCACGAAGATGTACCATGTTATAACAGGCTCACCCCGGAAGCACCTTCTCACTGTTCCTTCTCCTCTACCCCTCCTTTCGGCCTCTGATCTGACTCCAGGTCTGAAGCAAAAGTGTCCTCCAAAGAGGAATCACCAGCTAAGAAGAAATGTGTTTATTAAGCCTTAAGACATTGTTTTCCTGGGTCACATTTAGTTTCCCCAGGATTTAGGAGTAGCGCACTGTCTTTTTGAGCAAAAGATGCTTACTTCAAGCGAGGTCACTGGCTCAGTGTGATCCCAAGTGCTGGTATTACAGGAGTAACACCAAGCCAAGGTATTCATCATGAAGTAGTGTTGTCATCTGGAAAAGATGACCATGCTCTGCCTGGTTTGGGACTGTTGTGCAAGTAGCACCCCAAAAGAAAACTATTTAAATTCATGCGCAAATTAGATGTTCTTGCTGGCAGTGCTTGAAGTGTCTTGGGGAGGCAGGTTGGTGTGTTAGGCAGTCTGTAACTCCCTAAGGATCTTCCAGCATGTGCCAGTCCAGCATATGTTCATCTCCCCGCTGACAGATTACTTCAAGACCCCTTGCCTTCATTTCTCCAGTCCTTCCTCAAATGTTTGTTTGCCCACCTTATTCCAGCTGCCCTCCATTCTTTTCCAGTGTCACTCAGAAGCTCATTCCTGTACCCGTCACTGCTGCTGGGAGTAATAGGCACTGGCTCCTTATCTGGGTGGACAAAGAGCAATTATAGCTTTGGATCCTCCCTTCTTGGGAAAATGTTGTGTTGCTGATGGGCTTGTCCCCCTTCCTGGGGTGGTGGCCCTTGGTGGTGCCTTGAACCTCAGATAGGGGCAGTAGGCAGGTACCTGGTACAAGAAGGTTGACCTCCAAGAACTCTTTGCCTAGAGCATGCCTGGAGCCTGGTGCTGCCGTGTTCCTGCTTCCTGGCAGCTCTGCCAATTCCACAAGAAGCAGTCCCCAGCTGCCAGGGAGACCTTGGTGGCTTGGGTGTCATGCAGGCAACCTTACAAATAAACCCCAGTGCTGTTGCTATTATGTGTGTCAGTTTTGGCGAGATAGATACAGGTAGGATTTAATGAAGAAGCTGTTTGAATTTCATGAAACTTGTGGACTGAAAGGCTCTAGAGAAAAACTAACCCAGAACATTTTTTCCTTATGAGGTTTTTTGTGGGGTGGGGGTGGGGGGGGGAATGTTGTTCTGCTTGACTGAGATTTTAAGTTTGATTTTTCTTTGCCACCTGAAGAACACCTCTTCAGAGGGTTTGCTGTAGCTCTAACTTAGTTTTGCAAAGGTGGACAGGCATTTTTTTCATTCCATATGTGGGCTAGGATCTTGTCTGTGTATTTTTACTGTATGGGGGAAAGTGTAATGTTGTTTGATGTTGGATTTTGTGGGTAGGACAACATGATTTGAGCAATGCCCTTCTCACTTCAGCGAAAATACATGACCTAAGCAAATTGTCTTTCACGGCTTCAAAATCTGTGTGCCTATAAACCCTGGAAAATGGGCACAGATTAAAGTCAACTGCTGTCAGATAAGTCCTCTGTGGCTGCAGCCATACCCCAAATGAGCTGATGGCTTTTTCTGCACAAGCCATGGAATCTTATTTGTCATCTTTTTGTTTGAGTAAAGTTAAATCAAGGCCTTTAAAAAAAAATATCAATGTGGATGAAACAAAATATTCAAACTAGTCAACTGCAGATTCTCTTTTTAATTAAGTGATGATTTGTGTAGGATTAATTCAGCCGTGTTGTATACGTTTTGCTGGTTGGACTTTCTAGGCAGCTGCAACCCAGAGATAAGTTAACTCTTTTGTCAGGTTCCACTGGAAATCTTGATTTTGACTTTTTTTTTGTTGCTGTTGCTAATTTATTTAAACATTAGAAAACTCTTTCACCAAATACATGCTTTTTATAGCCATCAGAATGACATCAGGGATGAGTAATTGTTGCTGCCGTGATTTACTGTGTTTATTAGGGTGGCACCTGGCAATCAGTTGAGAGCAGAGCAGGCCCTGCAAACACCCTTTGTGCTTCCCCAGTAATAAATCAGCTCAGCCTGAAGGTATAGAATGGACAATATTAATTTAGCATCTTGAATGAGAAGCCCCAGCCAATCTCTGCATTTTAGAAAAATGTTTCAAAAGGTGTGCAAAGCATTTTTCGCTTCTGGCAGGCAACCAGAATGAGACTCAGCCTTCTGAGGCAAAAAAAGAGTGGCTGGGTTGTGTGTATCTGAGAAGTCAAGGCTCCAGCCCCCAACATGCTGAATGTGCACAGAAGTTAGTGAAAGAGCGGGGTCTGATTTTTATTTCTGAACCAAAAGATAAAATACACTTGAGAATAGCTGTCCCATCATTTTGCTGATACCTGGGGAGGAAACGTTTATATCCATGCAGGTTGTTCAGGGCCTCATACAATCTCACCTGGAAGCTATCTAAGGGTGGGGCTTCTACCAGCTCCCTGGGCAACCTGGGTCAGGGTTTCATCACCCTTAATGTAAAAGCTTTCTTCTTTCTCACTAGTCTAAATCTCTCTTAGTTTCAAACCATCACCCTTTGTCCCCTTGCAACAGGCCCTGCTTAAAAGTCTGTCCCTGTTTTTCTGACAGGCCCCTTAAGTACAGTAAGTACTGAAAGGCTGCAAGAAGATCTTCCTGGAGCCTTCTCTTCTCCAGGCTGAACAACCCCAACTCTCTCAGCCTGGCCTCACAGCAGAGGGGTTCCAGCCCTTGGATCATTTTTGTGGCCTCCTCTGTCCCTGCTCCAGCAGGTCCCTGTCTCTGCTGTGCTGAGGACTCCAGAGCTGGACCCAGCACTGCAGGGGGGTCTCACCAGAGTGGAGTAGCAGGGCTGAATCAATCTCAAAACATTACCCAGTTGGACTTAGGGACTTCCCTGGGTGTCCACAGTCATAGTATCCCTGATCTGCTGGGCACAAGTGTGCAATCTTTATAACTGACCGTGTGCTTGGACATGTAAAGGTGTCTAAGTGCTGTGGCTGTACAGCAGTATCCAGAAAGACAAACGCCTCTGGGGAGAATCAGAAAGAGCTGCTGGATCTGTGTGCAAGTGTGCAGCTGATCCCTTTATGCATGAGGAGTCTCAAGGATGTGTCTCTGGAATAAAGTCAGAGAAGCCTTAGCCCCAAAATGCCAGCTATTGAGCTTGGCCTACACCATTCCTCTTGTGCTGGAGTGGAGCCAGCCATGCTATGTGGGCTTTCTGTCTCCCAGGAGGATTTTACAACTGTTTGTGAAACCCCTCAGGGAGGGGGTGGTGGTGGGATACACTAATGTCAGCTTCTTTGGAGGTGGAAGAGAGAAAATCCCTTTCCAGTCAGACAGCTTTGGAGTTAAAAATAGCCTGAGAGAGAAACATTCTGCTCACAGCATTTGCACTAAGTTATTTTAATTTTTATTTATCTCCAAGTAATGTGCAGTTGGGGTGGGTCAGCTTGGGATGTGGCCCAGATCACCTCCTTTGCAATCCTTCAGGGCAGGCAGGCAGCACCACCTCTGCTGCAAGGTGTCTCTTACCAATGCCTCACTCTGTGCTTTGTTTTGCAATTCATTAAAACCCTACAAAACTGATCTTTTTATTATTATTATTTTTCTTCTTCCCCTTTCTTCTCTCTCTAGTTTTGTATGGAGCTGAACCAGCCGACACTGCCAAACATCCGCAAGTGGAAGGGCCCCAGAGGATGCTGGAAGGGTGTTGTTTCCGAAAAACCCTCAGGCCAGCTACACAAGGTACATTAATCCCTAAGTCTGAATTTTGGCTTTTCACTTTTTTTTTTTTTTTTCCCCTCTCTAACCAAGGACATATTTTGAATGTTTAAGGCAAAACATTTTGGAAGTCTTTCTTGTCAAGGTTTACATCCCTTGTTTTTCAGGCTGACTGTTCCTACAGCTTTCAATTCAAGTGAGATTGATTATTTGGAAGAATTGTTTTCCTCAGCCTGTGCTACATTTGTAAGGAGGAAGGGGTGTGTAAAAGCACTCTAGAAATATAGATGAAAGGCTACATGTTAGGACAAGGAAAGAGTCCTTGGTTTTGCCCCAGGCTAGCTGCAATGCTTCAGAATTTTTTTGTGATGGTCACCTGAGCTTGTTCCATTGCATAGCACCAGCTGGCATTTGGAAGGGCTCCTTGTTTTCCTTGTTTGCAAGTGAAGACCCTCCGGAGTGCTCTGCAGATGCTTTTAAAATGATGTGGACTCTGTTGGAAGTCTGCATGAGGCTGCACTGTGGTTTTCCCTGTAGCATCTTCTGCCATGCATATACATTTTTATATATATATATATACACACACACACTGCAGTGAGGTCCTCGTTTATAAGGTGGTGACACCTGCACCTGCTACCCTTGACAGTATTCAAGATACAGCTCCTTTGGGTCAGACACCACCAAAACCAATCTCTTCCATGAGAAATATCTTTTTTCCCTTTAAGGGCACTAATGGGTTTTCAGAGCAAGGTCCTCCTTGGACTCGAGCCTTTTGATGCTGAATGGGATTGTTCTCTTGATGCAGTCATTGTAACGTGGATATTGTTGTGGGGTAGAAGCAAGGAGAAATACCTGTTATGGAATGAATAGTGTCCAGCAGTACGTAGGGCTGTCTTCATCTATTCTGAGCTATTAAATACTTGGCTGCAGTTATATCCTGTAATCACGCTGCTTCAGATCCACATTTCCTTAATTTGGCTTTTCCAAATCAGGTTCCGTCACCATTCACTGTTTTGGGAGTGATGATCTGGGAGGTGCTCCTCCTTTTATTGACCTTCTGAATAAAACCCAAGAATGAGAAAAAAACCCCAACAAAACCAAACCCCCCAACCCACAAGGGTTGGACTTCAGCTACCACTAGAAAGACACAGAGGGTCTGAATATGTCCAAGGTCTAACACAATTCACACTTAATTGTGATTTTACAGTGAAAATCCCCTGCAGGACATTTTTATTCCTATCTGGAGTTTTCCTTTAGAATCTCTTGTTAGGCCAGCTCATTAAAAACCCAAATTTAAAAAGTTGTGCAAAGTTGAAGTTGTTCCCTCTACTCTTTTTTTTTTTTTTTTTTTTCCCAACATTTATTAATGTCTCAGAGTGTCTATGTTAAATCCAGAGGCTTTACTCTATTTTTTTTTCTTATATTTCCAAAGAAAACAATGAAAGTTTTGACTATGGGCTGAATAATTAAAAAACATCATCTACCTTGTTTTACTGGTAAGGATGTAAGGATGAATGGTTCCCGAAATTATAGGAGAGATCCATGACCGAGCTAAGAACAGAAATGTTATCTACTGATTTTTCCTTTTAGCTGCTTTAACAGAAATCTGGCTGTGTTGGAGAACCCTCCACAAGGCCAAAAAGTCTCTTCTAGCTATTGGGGTAGTTAATGAGTTCATCAGGTTTGAACACTATGAATACAAACACAATATACTGAAGTAACAGTGTAGTCCTGAGTGTATCGCACCTTTGGCACGAGTTGAGCTCAGGATGCTCAACGGGGCTAAATAACAAAAAATGGTGGATAATGCTTTGGGCTCATGCTTCCACATGACCCAGGCATTTGTCCTTCAACCAAACAATGACTTTTGACCACCATGGTGATGTGAAATCTGGAGCTAAGAAATAACAAACAGCTTCTAAGAGCAGATTTATTCTTCCATGTCTTTTCCTGTAGCTGTTTTCAGACCATAGACTTCTGACCAGTGGAATAATTTTTTCAGTATTTTAAAAGTGAGTTATCTAAAGGAGCTAACAAAGGATTTTAGCAGGCCTTCATACTTTCTTTCAAGGTTCGTAGGAAGTGAGCAGAGCAGACGGTGCTTTTTTATTACAGCTGAAATAGAAAAAAACCTCTTCCTCGTGAGGTATTTAACTACAATTCATTAAGGGAATGATACCAAGGCAAATTGTGTCTGGGTGATGGGAGCAGGGGCTGACAGGCTTTGAATTAACACTGCTGCTGGTACAACCGGGATAGACAGCTTTCTGAAAATGCCAATTCCACATCCTGAAGTAATCAAAAAAATTCACCTCGGATGATAGAAACAGAGCTGAAATGAGTGCTCGAGCTGGAAAATAGACAAAGAAGATAGAAAGGGCTGAGAGATCTAGATCAGATTTAATGACAAGAGCCTGGACGTTTTTAGCTTGTGGGCAACAGAAGACTGTGAGATGCTGTATGGCATAGGGAGAAGGAACAACAGTGAGCATCATCATCTGCTGCAAGTCCTAGCAGTTGCCCAGTGAGACCACAAGGCACCGAGCTCAGGGTTAGACAAATAATTGTATGGGCAACAAACTACCTTGTGATTGACCACACTCAGAAGAACCTGATGCTTTGCCTGGACTAGGAGGAAATGAGGACCGTATCAGCTCAAACACAAGCATGAGATAAACCAGTCTATTAAGTCCTTGGCTGAACTGACTAGTGCTGAGGTTACCTGGGTGTCTGACAGCCAGTGTACAGGTGCAAGGGGGTGCAAGTAGCATAGTATCATAGAATGGTTTGGGTTGGAAAGGACCTTTCATCTAGTCCAACTTCCCTGCAGTGAGAAGAGACATCTGTAACTAGAACAGGTTGCTCAGAACCCTGGCTGACTTCACCTGGAATGTTTCCAGGGATGGGGCTTCTACCACCTCTCTGAGCAACCTGGGCCAGGGTTTTACCGCCCTTACTATAAAAAATTTCTTCCTTCTCTCTAGTCTAAATCTCCCCTCTTTTAGTTTGAAACAATCACCCCTTGTCCTGTTGCAACAGGCCCTGCTAAAAAGACTGTCTCCATCTTTCTGATAGGCCCCTTTAAGTACTGAAAGGCAACCATAAGGCCTCTCTGGGAGCCTGAGACCTGGGGCTGTTTATCCTGGAGAAGACTGAGAAGGGATCTGATCAATGCTTATCAATATCTACAGGGTAGGTGTCAAGAGGATGGGGCCAGACTCTTTTAACTGGTGCCCAGTGACAGGACAAGGGGCAACAAGCACAAGCAATACTGGAGGTTCCATCTAAACAAGAGGAAACACTTATTCCCTATGAGGGTGACAGAACCATGGCCCAGGCTGCCCAGAGGAATTGTGGAGTCTCTTTAACTGGAGAGATTCCAGACCTGCCTGGACATGATCCTGGGCATCCTTCTCTAGGTGACCCTCCTTTAGCAGGGAGGTTTGACAAGATGAGCTCCAGAAGTCCCTTCCAACCTCTACCATTCTGTGATTCTGTGTGTGATTCTGTTTTGGTTTTACCTTCTTACTACTAGCTTTTCTCTTTTATTTTTCTTTTAAATTCTAGGGAGTTGAATATTCTGGGTTCCTCTGGGATACAACAGCTGGTGTTGAACTGAAAGATGCTTCATCTCAGGAGACTGCACAGATGAATGGCAATGGCAAACACTCATATCCTCACCCATATCTTGCTCATTTCAAGGTAAGTGCTCTTGCAGAATTGAGCTTCTATTAAAAAAAAAATTTGTAAGAAGGTAGAAAGACACATAGTCTTCTAAGAGATAAAAATCTTCATGGGGCTCTAACCCATCTTATTGGTGGCTCTTCGTTAGCATCTACAGCCACTGAGAGAGTGACAGAAGTCACCATTTGCCTCGTTCTGCTTTGAACAAATTAAACCAGCAAGAACGACACAAGTGTCCAGCAGCAGCCAGCTGCAGGGCTGTTATCTTGTCAGCGTCACAAATTGTGAGTAGAGAGGGATAAGCATAGTCAAAACGGAGATACCTATAAATATAGAAGGCACAGCGCTCCCGAGTGACTCGGGCTGATCCTTTATGTGTTGCTGGCATACTGCAGAGTTTCCATTTTGAGGCTTTTTCATTATGCTTATCCCATTTGAAAGATCATTGTGCATTTTGGAAACTGTCCTTGAACATACAGCCCCTTTCTCCTGGAATGGAGGAGTTTGGGGAACTTCACATCTCTGGTAGTGCTTTGAGAGAAGCATTAATAATTATAGATAAATAAATTATGATTGATATTTAATATAGATTCATTAATAACGGAAACGGCTCAATATTAGGAGCAAGTTTTACTGGTAATACATGACAAAGCGAGTCCCAGAAGGTAAGCAGAAGATGGCAGGGAGACAACCCCTTTCAAGGTACATTAAATTTCTTGGTTTGTCTCTGTGAGGAGCCAGGGCTAATCACAAGAGTCATATGTAATGACCATGACACTATTTGTAGCTTATTAACAATTGGTTTTGCATAAACTGATTTTCATAAGCTGCCAACTTCTTTCTGCAGCTGTGGTGGAAAGAAGCTGTTTGCTTATACAAACCAGTTTCCCCAGAACTGAAAGGGTATCAGGTTATTGTAAACAAAGCTGCAGAACACCTTCCTCTTCTTCCTCCAAAGCCAAGACCAACCAAAACACACCCCCCACAGTGAAGCAAGTCCTAGTCACCCAGGTTTACTACCAAAAGTCCTGGTAACGAGTGCATAGCTTTGCTTTGTGACCTTAGCTGCCCTGTCTGCATGGCATTGATTTCTCCTCCTTCCCCCACCAGGTTGGGATGAATGATCTAATGCTGGTTAACCTTCACTTGGCCTTGTCACCCTCAGCCGGAGAGAGCACTGGGAAGAACCATGACAGCCACAAACTGTCAGCCGTTGCGCACACCTTGCAGGAGACTCTGAAAGGTATGGTGTGTTTTTTCCTGCCATCTTATCTGATCAGAAGGAATTTAAAAAGCAATATAAAATCTATCTTGGTGCAGGTTTCGCAAGCCTCATCAGCTTTGCATTGTCGTTACTGTTGTTTGAATTTGAGTGATCCATAGCATGGCAAACATGCTTTTTCCCTCTGCTCACTGTCTCATAGTCTTTCCTAATTAACATAAATAGCCCAGGGGATCCTACTGAGTTTAACACCATTTTTTCAAATGAAGTTCCTTATGATTTTGTGCTAGGGTAAATGTAAGTTCAGCCAAAAAAGCAAACCTGAAACCACCAAGTTTAAGATGCTATTTTAAGTGTTTTGTGGAAATGATGCCTACATGATATTAACAGTTAGATTTTATGATCTTAAAGGTCTCTTACAACCAGAATGATTCTATGACATCATAACAAACATAGAAACATAGAAATGTGTGGGTTGGAAGGGACCTCTAGAGGTCATCTAGTCCAACCCCCATATTTTTTCAGTTTATGAACAAAGCTTAATGGCTTTTTTTCAAAACAAATTAATTCTATATATTCACTTTGGGACAATTGGAAGCACTTTTTAAAACCCAGTATGAGTCAGGAGATGTCTGCTAACAAGAAAAGAGACCAGCAACCAAATCCTGCTTTGGTACCTGTGTGTAATATGGAGGATAATTGTGTGGTGTTCAAGTAAATTGCCAGTAAATACCAGAATGAATGACACTAGTATTAAGACATGAACTTGAGCCATGTAATAGCCAGCTGAATTTCTGTACCTCATTTCTGAGAATTTACTTCTTACCTTGAAGCTTGCACATGAAATTCAATTTCCTATGAAGCAGAACAGCAAGTTTCAAATTCTAAATGATGCTGATTTTGTTATAGGAACAATAAAAACTATCCCTTCATTTACTGCTTAAGAAAGATGCAAAGGGTTATGAGGTTTTTATGTGTGATGATTTTCAGCTTGGCCCAGCATAGCAAGATTGATCACTTGGAAATATTAATATCCTTGTCATATAACACAAGAGGTATTTACAGGTTTTGTGTGTTCTGTTGTCCCTTTTGAGATGCAAGTCAGTCGGAGCTATTTTTAAGTACTACTGATTTAAGTATTTGTCCATGTACGTTGAAGTTGGAAAGAATGGAAGTATACAACAGAATTGTTTGTTTAATCCCTAGAGGCTGAACTGAGACACAGATAAATGTGTAGCTCTTCCAAAATCAACAGAGCTGCATTTCCACTGCATCTAAGTTTAGACCATTGGAGTTAAGGGCATCTCTTTTTTTGTGTCATATGGTCATATTTTGTGTTTTTAATGTCATATGGTAGGCACGTTATCGGAGCATGCTTGTTTTTATCTTAGTCATTCACAAAAGAAGAGATTCAGGTTCCTCCAAACTTCCATCTTGTTTCCTAAACAAATGGTAGTTCACATATGTTCCTCTGAGGTGCTGAATTACCCTGCCAAAATCAATGTTGTGCTTAAAATTGCCACCATCCTTCAATTCCTTCCAAATCTATCCATAAAGTATGGGTAATTCGTCTGCAGGTACTGCAGTAAATTGGAGTTTCTGCTCCCATTTTGCTAACAAATACCTACCCTGTTATCTTCCATTCTTACAAAGACGCACATGAACATCTGAGGAAACTTGGTTACTATTCTCAGTCTCCTGTAATGCAGAGGAGTAGTGTCCTTGTCTTTCTCCCTTCAGACCAGTGAGTCCTGGTTCCTCTTTCTTACCCCTTCAGCAATATCAGAAAGATGTGGTGGCTGTTGGCTGCTCGTAGCACACTCTCTGCAGGAGCCCTTCTGCCTTTTCTCAGGCACTCCAGTTATTCATCTTTTGTGTGATGACCATAGGTGACACAGACACTGTTTTGGATGTGCTGGTAGTGCTTGGACACAGGGAACAGGGTGTTGGCTCAGTCATCTTCTCCCATCTGGCTTGGCCATACTCCACAGGTTGCCCAAGTATTGGGCATTAGGCTTAGAAGACCCTCAAGGGAGACTCTTACCAGCCAGTGTAGAATTACAGAATGGCTTGGGTTGGATGAAACTTTCAGGGTCATCTATTCCAACCCCTCTGCAGGGAACAGGGACATCTGCAACTAGAGGAGGTTGCTCAGAGCCCTGGTCAACCTCACGCCCACTGATTAGGTACAGTCACACACCCAGGAAGATCCAGGCACGTTTGCTTCCTTCCCTCCTGCTGTTTGATGTCCATCAAGGTATTGGGAGGTAGACAAGACACAAAACGCTGTGCCACTGCTCATGACATTGCTGTCACAGGATATGGCAGAGGCAGGAGCCAGGGCTGAGAGCAAGCCAGGACAAGGGGAAATGAAGAGTTGTTATCTAGAAAATTAGCATTTCCTGCTTTTCCAGCTTTCTAGAAGCTCCTGTGAGAAGAGACCAGAAGCAATCTTTTCCGTCCATGATGACAAGTTGGGCTTCAGCTTCTTTGACATGCTCCACCCTATTCTGCCTGTCAACTTTATGCTGTGTTATGATTTTATGCTTAGTTATTCTAAATGCAAGCATTTAAATGGGTGAAGAATACAGTGATTCCCTCCCTGGGCATTCTGTAAGGCTGACTTCTTAACCTCCTCCTGAGTACACATCCAGTTACTGGGTCTTTTAGCCTCTCCTATTTATTTCTAAACGGTCCAGATTAGAGCAGTCAGTTAAAATTTTCATTTGTATGGGTTTTTTTCATAGATTTTTCATAGGTTTGAGGGTTTGCTAAAAGAAGTGCAAGCATTTTAAGAACTGGAATGGAATGGAATAGAATAGAATATATTTTGTGCTGGATCAAGATGCCGCTGTTAAGATCCCTGCCCCTCTGTCATTTATAACTACCACCCCCCAAGGATGTGCTCCAGAGGTCTCTGTAATAGCCTTTTCCCACATACATGGCTGACCTGAAAGGAAGGAAGGAGTCAAATGCTGTTTGGGCCATTAAATGAGCATTAGTCTTGAAGGACTGAGATGGAGCAGTCGCATTTCAGGCTTCCTGCTCCTGCCAAGCAAGAGATTTTTACAATGAGATCCATGCAAAACTGCTGGCTCCCAGCAAGCACTATCATCCCATTAGATGAGCACTGTTTTTTTCTTTTGGGTTCTGGTGGAGATTAAAATAGCTCAGGTTCAGACTTAGGGGTTTTTTGTTTCTTTTAAAGGCAGGAATGCCACTGTCATGGGCACTTTATAGAATATTATTTAAACCTCATGTCATTTCCAAAACAATCTGTGGCTCGCAAAGGGTAGAGACACCACAAATAGTTCCACTATCTTTCCAGGGCCCCTCTGCATCTTAGCAAGCAGCAATGTCTTGAAGCATCACACACTCTCAGCCTTACTGCTCTCCTGCCCTTTCCCATTCATCTTTCAAGCAGAACAAGGCAGGGTTTGAATGATTTTGTTGTTCAACTTGCACTCCCTCTCCAGGCCATCAACTTCTACATCAACAGCCCAAACCAAGGAGGTTTATCCATGAGCAATCCATCTGTGACGCCACCTCCTTCCACGTTTCAATCCCAGGAAGTAAAATGCTCACAGACTCTCATACTTCTTGTCTCTGAAGTCAGCTTTGGGATCATCTTTGGTGCATTTGTATCTCCTTTGAGCATCTTCTTATCCAATACCAAGCTGTAATGCAGTGACATCTCTGATCTTCTTGAGTTTTCTTGCCCTAGGTGCTTTGGCAGGGGTGTTGGACTTTCCAGACTTTCCAGAGGTCCCTTCCAAGCCCTACCTCTGATTTTATGGCTCTTAACAGATATTTCTGGCAGTGGTTTGAGATGGGCACTGGAGCATGTGTGTTGTCCTCTTAGCCCAGTGCACAGCTGGGCAGCCATCTCCATCTGCATTGTGGAGCTAGGAGGGAATGCATCATGGATATGAAATTAGGGTCCAGAGTTTCTTTTCTCACTTCATTAATGTTGGAAATAAAATGTAAATGAGGTCATTTGCTATTCATATGAAGACAGAATTTTTTGATGAGCATCTCAAGTCATTCCCCTCATTTCTTTGAAAATTCAGCCCTAGTAAAAATCTAAGACACCCCAAGTTCAGCATCATCCCTTCAGTGACCTGGCAGAGGAAAGCTGCTGTGGTCAGGGAGTGTCTGTGTGCTTTGTGAACTCATCTTCTGCCCTGAGGCTGGCAGGCTGCTGCTCGTGCTTCTTCCTTGGGAGTTCTTAAATACAGAGGGTTAGAATGAGCACTGCACTTTTGGGACTCTGGTATATACCAGTATGAGGCTGTGTCTTCCTGGGATCCTCCAGAAGTGTCTTTGACTCCTACAGAAAATTTAGAAAAAGACAATGTCAGGACAACTTAAAGCCAATATGCATTTATAAAAAAAAACAAAACACAAAAAAACCACAACTTACTAAGGCAGAGATTTCTAAACACCTCTAAGACCAGAACTGCTTATCTTTGTTACTGTCAATGAACAGCAAGCAAAGGATGCAGGTATAAATGAGATTATATTTAAAAACAAGCATGAAATGTGGCTGGTTTTTACTGTCATGAAGAAGTGGCCATGAATAAATAGCCAATGAAAAAGCCATTAAACAACAATTCTTTCAGGAGTTCAGAGTAAAGTCTGCTTTGTTACTTGTTTTTTGTGATCATCCTCCTCGCATTTATCCTTTCTCCCTCTCGTACTTAAGTGATGTCCGTTCCTCCCATTCATTTATATTTTTCCTGTTTTCTAGGAGAAAAAGATGTGATCATCCTTGGAGATTTTAACCAGGCCCCCGACAGCAGTGACCTTGACATCCTGAGGAAGGAGAAATTCCATCACCTGGTTCCTTCCAGCACCTTCACCAACATCAGCACAAAGAACCCACAAGGGTCCAGGTCACTGGATAACATCTGGATCAGTCGGAGCTTGAAAAAGGTTTTCACAGGTAGAGTTGCTTTTTAGTGGGGTCATGTAACCTTTAGTTAGTTAGTGGCATGTGTCAAGTTTGGGCAATATTACTTATCTTTTTTCTCTGTGGTTCTTTTCAATGCAGGTCACTGGGCTGTTGTGAGAGAAGGTCTTACAAACCCATGGATTCCCGATAACTGGTCCTGGGGTGGGGTGGCTTCTGACCACTGCCCTGTACTTGCTGAATTTTACCTGGAAAAGGAATGGAACAGGAAAGAGGTGACATGGAACGGGAATGGGGTGACAGTTGAATGTAACGACTCCCAGGCTAAACATGAACGATGACATGAACTTGAGGGTGCCTCTTCTCCTGTCCAGGAGCAGTCGAAGGCTCTGTGGGCTCACGGCTCAGCGGTGGAGCAGGGTTGCATCCCCCTGTCCCTCCTCTCTGCTCTCCACGTCATACCTAGAAACAAGCAGCACTTGATTTTGGTGGCCCTGGCTTTGTGCTCCTCCTGGACAGTTGTGGGTTATCTCATGGCAATGGAGAAACCAGCGATTTTTTTCTGGGGACATTGGACATTTCCATACCTGGAGATTTGGATGAGAATTGTACAGAAAATAAAATGTACTTTTAATACTGTACAGGGTCTTTGCTAAAATGCAGTCGAGGCAGGTGTTGCTGGGGGTAGGGGGCAGATTGGTGGTTATTTTCCTTTTCCTCCTTGTAAATTGGTGGAATAAGTGAGGCCCCAGAATGAGAGACGCTGTGGAAATTCTTGTCAAACCACAAATGCCGTTCAGTACTTGCAGAAGCTGCTGGAGCTGGTCCCTCCATGACCTGAAATGAGTCCTGAGTGGTCCCTCGAGCTGAGCCTGGAGAGCCCCATACCTCCACAGCCACATGTGGATAGATGTGGCCACATCTCATCCTTCCCTTCCTCTTTTCTTATGCTCCTGGCAAAGTGCATTTTACCCCAGAAAGGCTTCTTGGTGCTTGGCTTTGGCTTTTATTTTGTCATGCAGCATTCAGTGTTGTTCTTTTCCTACACACTAGCCTTCAGGAGATGGGAAGACACTGACTTGTCCCCCTGCAGAACCTGGTTAACTTCTCCAGTGCCCTTGGCTTTCCTTCCTGTTGAGGATCTTAGGTAATCATAGAATGGTTTGGGTTGGAAGGGACCTTTCAAGGTCATCTAGTCCAACTCCCCTGCAGTGAGCAGGGACATCTGCAACTAGAGCAGGTTACTCAGACCCCTGGCCAGCCTCACCTGGAATGTTTCCAGGGATGGGGCTTCTACCACCAATCTGGGCAACCTGGGCTCCAGTTTCACCACCCTCAATGTCAAAAATGTCATCATTCTCTCCAATCTAAATCTACCCATCACCCCTTGTGCTGTCAGAACAGGCCCTGCTAAAAAATCTGTCCCAAACTTTCTGATACTTCCCCATTATGTACTGAAAGGCTGCAAGAAGGTCTCCCTGGAGCCTTCTCTTCTCCAGGCTGAACATCCTCAGCTCTCAGCCTGTCCTCACAGCACAGGGGTTCCATCCCTCTGGTCATTATTGTGGCCTCTTCTGGCTCCTGTCCAACAGGTCCACATCTCTCCTGTGCTGAGGACTCCAGAGCTGGATCCAGTAATGCAGGGAGGGTCTCATCAGAGCAAAGCAGAGGGACAGAATCTCCTTCCATTACGCTGCTTTGGATGCAGCCCAGGACACAGTTTGGCTTCCATGTTGCGAGCATGTTGCTGGCTCCTGCCCAGCTTTCCACCACCCCAGCAACCCCAAGTCCTTTTCTGTAGGGCTGCTCTCTATCCCTTCATCCCCCAGCTTCTATTGATACCTTGGTTGTCCTGACCCAGGTGCAGGACCTTGCACTTGGCCTGGTTGAACCTCATGGAATTCACATGGGCCCACTTCTCACTCTTGTCTCTCTGGATAACATCCCATCCCTAAGGTATGTTACAGAATCACAGACTATTCATGGTTGGAAAGAACGTCCTAGATCACCGAGTCCAACCATACCTATAACAAAAAAACACCTAAAAAGACACCAAACACCTAAATACCCTGATCAAACATGACTTCAAAAATACAAACCACAAAATAACCCCCTAGATGCCTGCCACTAGAGCATGTCCTGAAGCACCAGGTCTACCTGTTTCTTAACTACCTCCAGGGATGGTCACCCAACCACCTCTCTGGGAAGGCTATTCAAGTGCCTCACCACTTTTTCTGTAAAGAATTTCTTCCTAATATCTAATCTAAACCTTCCCTGACACAACTTCAGACCATTTCCTCTGGTTCTGTCAGTAGTTACTAAGAACAGGCCAACCCCCACCTCTCTACAACCTCCTTTCAGGTAGTTGTAGAGGGCAATGAGGTCCCCCCTCAGTCTCCTCTTCTCCAAACTAAACATACCCAGTTCCCTCAGCCACTCCTCATACAACTTGTTCTCTAAACCCCTCATGAGCTTGGTAGCTTTCCTCTGGACACATTCCAGCATCTCAATGTCTTTCCTATAATGAGGGGCCCAGAACTGAACAGAGTATATGAGAAGAGGCCTCACAAGTGCTGAGTACAAGGGCACAATAACTTCCCTTCTCCTGCTTACCCCACTGTTCCTGATACAGGCCAGGATGCTGACTCATATTAAGCCGTGTGTCCACCAGCACCCCCAGGTCCTTTTCTGCCAGGCAACTTTCCAGCCACTCATCCCCAAGCTTGTAGTGTTGCCTGGGGTTGTTGTGACTGAAATGCAGGACCTGGTACTTGGCCTTGTTGTACCTCATACAATTGGCCTCAGCCCATGGATCCAACCTGTCCAGGTCCCTCTGTAGAGTCTTTCTGCCCTCAAGCAGATCAACACTCCCACACAATTCGATGCCATCTGCAAACTTACTGAGGGTGCTCTTAATCCCCACGTCCAGGTCATTGACAAAAATTCCAAACAAGACTGGCCTCAAAACTGATCCCTGAGGAACACCACTGTTGACTGGCAGCCAGCTGGATTTCACCCCATTAATCACAACTCTCTGGGAACGGCCAGCCAGACAGTTTTTAACCCAGCAAAGAGTCCATCTGTCTATACCATGTTTCACCAGTTTCTCCAGGAGAATGCTGTGGGAGACTGTGTCAAAGGCCTTACTAAAGTCCAAGTAAACAACATCCACAGCCTTCCCCCCATCCAAAAGGTGGGTCACATGGTCATAGAAAGAGATCAGGTTGGTTAAGCAAGACCTCCTTTTCATAAACCCATCCTGTCTGGCCCTGATCCCTAGGCTGCCCTGCAATTGCTGTGAGAGCTCATTCAAGGTGATCCTCTCCATGATCTTTCCAGGTACTGAAGTCAGGCTGACAGTCCTGTAGTTCCCTGGATCCTCTTCCAGCCTTTCTTGTAGATAGGTGCCACATCAGCCACCTTCCAATCATCTGGGACCTCCCCTGTTGACCAGGATTGTTGAAAAATGATGGAGAGAGGCTTGGTGAGCTCTTTTGCCAGTTTCCTAAGTACTCTTGGGTGAATGCCATCCGGCCCCATAGACTTATGAGTGTCTAGGTGCAGAAGCAGATCATTAACTACTTCTTCTTGGATTATGGGGGGGTTGTACTGTTCTCCATCCTTATCTTTAAGCTCAGGAGGCTGAACACCCTGGGAGCACTTGGTCTGTGCATTAGAGACAGAGGCAAAGACAACATTAAGTATCTCAGCCTTTTCCTCATCCTTGGATGCAATGTTCCCCCTCACATCCAGTAAGGGATGGAAATCCTCCCGGGTTCTCCTTTTATTGTTTATGTACTCGTAGAAGCTTTTTTTGTTGTCCTTTATGTCAGTGGCCAAGTTGAGTTCCAGCTGGGTTTTTGCCTTCCTAATTTTCTCTCTGTATAACCTGACAAGACCTCTGTACTCCTCCCAGGTTGCCTGGCCCTTCTTCCAAAGGTAGTAACCCCTCCTTTTCTTCCTAAGTCCCATCGAAAGCTCCCTATTCAACCAGGCTGGCCATTTTCCCCACCCATTAATCTTACAGCACATAGGGATAGCCCTCTCCTGGGCCTTTAAGATTTCCTTCTTGAAGAGCATCCAGCCTTCCTGAACCCCTTTGCCCTTCAGGACCGTCTTCCAAGGGACTCTCTCAACTAGTGTTCTGAACAGTCCAAAGTCTGCCCTCCGGAAATACAAGGTGGAGGTTCTACTTAATGCCCCCTTTACATCACTAAGAATCGAGAACTTAACCAATTCATGATCACTAAGCCCAAGATGGCCTTCACCACATCTCCCACTACTCCTTCTCTATTTGTGAACAGGAGGTCAAGCGAGGCACCTTCCCTAGTAGGTTCATCTACCATTTGTGTCAGGAAGTTATCTTCCATACACTTGAGAAACCTCCTAGCCTGTCTTCTCTTTGCTGTGTTATATTTCCAGCAGATGTTTGGTAGGTTGAAGTCCCCAACCAGAACAAGGGCTGGCGATTGCGAGTGAGACTTCAGACATCTGTTTATAGAATATTTCATCTGCCTGCTCATCTTGGTTGGGTGGTCTATAGCAGACTCCCAAGACAATATCACCCTTATTTGCCTTCATTTTCTTTTCATCCTTACCCATAAACACTCAACTTTATCATCATTGAAATCAAGTTCTATACACTCAAAAAACTCCCTAACATACAGGGTCACACCCCCACCTCTTTCCTTGTCTATCCCTTCTGAAGAGCTTATATCCACCCATCACAACATTCCAGTCCTGACAGTCGTCCCACCACGTTTCCAGGATGGCAACTACATCATAGCTGTCCTGCTGCACAATGGCCTCCAGCTCCTGCTTGTTGCCTATGCTATGTGCATTGGTGTAGATGCACTTGATCTGGGCTTCTGATTTCACCCCCATCCTCTGTCCTTTACCCCTAGGCTCATTACTGGTGGGCCAGGTTTCATTCCCTTCCCCTTTCAATTCTAGTTTCCCGGCCACTGCTGTAGTTACTAACCTGTTAGTAAGCCCTGTGTTTTTACTGTTGCATATACCACCCTTACCCACCTCAGGTGGGATGGCAGATTGACAGCCATCCTTGGGCTCTTCTCTAGTGAGCCTGGTTTTATCCCCTTCCCCCTTCAAGCTTGGTTGAAAGCCCTCTCAATGAGCTGCGCCAACTCCTGGGTGAGCATCCTTTTCCCCCTTTGAGACAGATGCACACCATCTGCCGCCAGCAGACCAGGTGCCATATAAGTTTCCCCATGAGCAAAGAACCCAAACTTCCAATGGTTGCACCAGTCCCTGAGCCATGTGTTAATCAGGTGTGTTTTCAACCCTCCTTCAGTGTTTTTCCCTTCCATTTGAGGGATTGATGAAAACACCACCTGCACACCCAATCCTTCAACTAGTCGCCCCAATTCCTTGAAGTCCTTCTTAATTGCCTTTGGCCTTCTCTCTGCAACCTCATGATGACCGGCCTAAATCGCTAACAAGGGTTAATAATCAGATGGCTTCAGGAGAGCAGAGACCTTCCTTTTAAGGTCTCTAATCCTAGCCCCAGGGAGGCAGCAGACTTCCCTGGGGTACGGGTCTGGTCAAACAAATGAGTCCTTCTGTTCCCCTCAGGAGAGAGCCACCTACTACAATTACCCTCCTTTTCTTCTTAACTGAAGAGGTCATGAGAAGTGGGGGTGAGTGACAAGCTGTGGGTGACTCACTGGATGGATCCTTTTCTCCATCTTCATTCATCTGGTCCTCAAGTCCCAAAGCTCCACACCTATTGTGCAAAGGCAGCCGGGAAAGTGAGGGGGGCCGAGCAGGTTGTCTTTGCCTCTCTGAGGAGGGACCTCTCTCCATTCCCCCTTGTCTCTTAGGTCCCCTCTTTTTGCTTTGGCAGGAGGGGAGGGGGGTCCTCCACTTCTCTTTGAGAAACACCATCATTTGCTTGTCCCTCAGCTTCCAGAGCCCCACACCTACTGTGCAAGGGCAACCGTGAATGGGCGCGGGGGGGGGGGGCTGGGGTGGGACTCGCCTTCCTTGCCGATCAGGGTCCTGTCCCCAGTCCCCCTTGTCCCCTGGGTCCT
>JANHFX010016632.1:0-22256 GCA_027560015.1 Chloroceryle amazona | reverse complement strand
ATTTATATATTCAATGTACCCAACTGTGAAAATGAAAATTAACGAAGTGAAGTTAAACAATAGTTTTAAGTAATCCAATACTCTGTTCTTTGGCAGTATATAACTAGGCTGAGTTTTAATGTCAAGAGAAAACCTTCCTTAGATTTTTGTTCATGGATCTTCCTAAAACTGCAGCAATATACATGCAAATTATCAGTCTCTGACTAAGCAGAAGTAGTTGAGTACTCATGGAACTCATTTTAGACACTTATTTCAGTATGTTCTGGAAAATATGCTTAGTTTTCTTTAATGTGAACACAGTAACTGAATAAGAATATTTACATAGCTATTTATTTCAAGGTAAAATCATATGCTCACAGAAGGCACTGATAGTTTTAGGTGCTAGATATTTTCTAGTTGATTCACTTGAAATTAGTTTTTGGCCCTTTAGGCACAAATTGTTAATTTCAGGGAGAATGACAGACTGAAAGTTTTTAGGCTATCATTTCTATGTATATGTGAAAGACAGGGATTTATTTCAATAACTCACCATCCAACTTTAGATTTAGTATTACAGACTTCTAAGAAGTTTCACTCAGAACACAGATTATGGAATTTTACATTGTGATGAATCGTCAGCTTTAAGAGAAGAGAGACATCCGTAATACATTACAGAAAATGCTGCTGTTGCTTAATTTTCCTTTGGTGGAAAGACATTATATTTTGAATATTTCTTCTTAGTCCTTCTGAAATTTGGTACAGCGTTAACGCATATTTAAAACTCCTGGACTCACAATGATACTTGAGACATTACTTATTTTCAAGAAGAGAAAACATGAAAGTAGGGGAACATAATAAATCATTAAGAAAAAAAATAGGAAAGGCATTTTGTTACTTACAACCTTTTTGCATTACCATACCTTTGGGGACATGTGTAGAGGAAACAAAAGAGTATGCCATCCTTGCATTCATGACTTCCTAATGCAAGATGAGCCTTAAAAGAAACACTTTAAGTTAGGTTATGACAAGCTAGCATCTCTGAGGTACAAAAATTGCTTTTTCAACTCTTGCATAAATCTGCCTAATCAACAGAAGTAAAGGGATAACCCAGATAATTCAGGCAAAGATTTCATTGTGAATAAGTAAAATATTGAAAGCCACACTGATGAGCTGGATTTTCAAAATGGACTGATGTGAAATGCATTGCTAGTTTGTCAAGGTCTTTACTGAAGGATCATTATCTTAATAAAACTCTTCTAAATGAGGCTTCTGATTATAATATAAAAACACTTCACAGCCATATTTATGAAGGAAAACTTGTGAAACAGACTATGAACAAAAAAAATTAATTACTTTATAGAGAAGTACAGAGATACTGGGATCTATCATCTTAAGCATAGTATTCACATCTTACAATGTTGTATATTAGCTTTTAACCTTTTCCCTGTACATGTGTCGTTAGCCCCAGTACTGCCCCAGTACTGATCCCCCACAGCTTGCTGTCATCTGCATACTTCATTCATGTGTCCTCCATCCCCTTCTCCAGGTCACTGACAGAGATAATGAGCAGGACAAGTGCCAGGATAGGTCCTGCAGTACACAACTTGTTAGCTCCAGAGTATGACCCATTTACTGTGATACTCTGAGATTGACCACCTAGCCATTTTTTATCTGTTTAGTGTTCCCACACTCAGACTATAACAGTCTGGCTTGGATCCTGTAAGAATACTGTTGCAAAGTATCAAAAGGTTTACTACAGTGTGGGAAAATTTTTCTCCCCTTGTCCACAAGTCCAGCCCTTTTAACACAGAGTGTGATCAGGATAGTTAGCCACAATAGACCCTTAGTAAATCCACGCTGACTGTTTCCACTCGCCTTCTCCTTCATGTGTCCATAAATACTATTCAATAAAACTCATCCCATGACTATCCCCAGGACCATAGTGAGACTGACCAACCTATAGCATTCAGATCTGTTCTGCTGGACTTCTTAGAAGATAGGTGCAACTTCTGCTTTCCTCTAGTTGTTGGAGACATGGTATTTCAAATTGCCAGTTGCCATTGTAAATTTATGAAAAATTTATGAGATCTGTACTCAATTGATATGTCATTCATACTTTTTCTTCTGGTTTACAGTCTGTTCAGAATGTTTTTCACCCTTGTCTGTTACTTTTTTCTTTTTTTTTTCTTTTTTTCAGAGATATGTCTTGTGCAGACAACAACGTGATTCACTGAAAGGCAGAACTATGGTCATAGACTTGTGTCTCAAGGGGCAGAAGGGGCAGATAAATTGGATTAATTCATAGCAGTCCACTAAGTGGAGCGTAGAGGCATCTATGGATTAAATTATTTACCACCGTGCTTTCCTTTACATTTAGTTATAAAATAATATTTCCATGGATTTTTTTAAGGATTATTACAAAAATAAGGCTCTGAAAAATAAACAGTATTTAACATAAGGGGCAGTCCTGTTAGATGTTAGTAATAAGGACTAGTAGTATGACAGGAAATATTTTCTCTTGTCAATCCAGGCAATTTTTTGACTGAAATGCAGAACTGAGCTGCATGATTTCTTATTTCATAGGTGTATTGTGCTACATGAGACACAGCTTAACAAATAGATGGTTAGCTTCAAGAAGTATTAGTTACTGATTCCATTTGGATTTTTGGAAACAAGTATGTCCATTTCCAGAATCAAACAATGTACAGATTCATTGTAATATTTTAGTCATTAAAGTTCATCTTCAGATGAATTTTAGTTTTCCCTCCTTTCTTATCTTTCACTTCAAAGTGTTCTTTCTCTTTGTTACTTTTCTCTTGATATTTTTTCCGTTCCATAATTTTCCAGTATATATGTAAAAGAATATTTGATCACTTTAGTTCCCTCCATTCTTCTGGATATTTTTTCTCTTTTTGAATCTTTTTTTTTTTTTTTTTTTCCCCTGACCTTAAATGTTCCAGGGATGAAAATCTCTCTGGGAACATGTTCCAGGGTTTCATCACCCTTTCTTATATCTAGCTTAAATCAACCTTCTTTTAGCCTAAAACCAGTGCCATGCCCTGGCCTTCCTGACCTCATCCCTACACAACTGGGCAACATCTCTATACTCTTCTCCAGACACCCATCCTTTCTTCCACTGCCTGTGCAGCTCCTACTTGCCTTTTAGTTTGACCAGCAGAACTCAACTCAGCCATACTGGTCTTTTCCTTTCCTTGCTTGATTTCTTACACCTGGCGATCAAGACCTCTTGTGCTCTATGGAAAGTGTTCTTAAAGATCTGTCAAGTGTGTTTTGCTCCCTTGTCCCTGGGGGCCATTTCCCAGCATGTCCTACTGACTAACTCTTTAAGGAGCTAGAATGTCACTTTCCTGAAATTCAGGGTCTTGACTATGCTCCTTCTTTGACCTGTGTCCCTTAGTACTATGAATTCTACCAGTCCATGATCACTGCAGTCTAGGCTGCCTTCAATCTTGAGATCCCTCATGAGCTCACCAACACTGGTGACCAATAGATCCAGTATTGCTTCCCCTTGGGTAAGGGTGTCTATTTCTTGTCCTAAGAAGTTATCTTCAGGGCACTCCAGGAGCCTTCTGGATAGCCTACTGTTTGCTGTGCTACTTTTCCATCAGATGCTGGGGCGGTTGAAGTCCGCTATCAAGACACTAACCTGTGAGCTTGATGCCTTCTAAAGCTGGAGTAAGAATGCTTGATCAGCAGACTCCCCTTGATCGTGTGGCCTGTAGTAGACTCCAACCACAGAGTTCCCCTTGTTGCCTTGACCTCTAATTCCTACCCATGCTCAAGGAGAGCAGAGCCTGTCTTCACCAGTCTATCTCCTGCTCCGTCTCCCTGATGCTCTTCAACCTTTCCACCACCTCTTGCAGTTCTGCCACCCAGCAGAGGAGATCATCCAGCTCTTCACAATGCACACAGCAGTTCTTATCACTGCTGCTCATTGCCATTGAAAAGTTCTGACATCCCCTGCATCCTGTGACCTGGACAGCTGCCTGTTTCTATGGGTGCTCCATCTCTGTTCCCACGTCCACCTTGACAAGTGTTGAGTTCACCGCCTTTTGTTGGGTGATAACCACCAGTAGGACTTTCCTGTGGCACAGACAGAGCCACTGTTCCTCCATTGCATACACTCTCCCGCTCATCCTGCTGTCCACACTCCTGAGAGAGATGCCACTACCTTGCTGTTCGTGCTCCGAGTGTCACTTCTGGTTTGGCCACATTTAGATCTCATCTGGTTGCCCTGGCACATCCACAGCCACTTCAGCCTCTCCGCCTCACATGAAAAAGTTGACAACTCCTGTTGGGTCTCCCTCTAGTAGGACTGGAAATAAGAGAAATATAGGATGGTAGACTGACAGTTCAATTTAAAAACATTTTCCTTCTTATATGCAGGAAACATTTAGAAGAGTTTGAGCAGGGGATCATACATATCATAGGGACCCTTCACTACTAGATGGTACTGAATTAGAAAGCCAAAAGGAGGGAAATATGCCCTTTTGAATTCTTTTACTCTGTTTTTTCATTGTACTATTTATGGAAATTATTAGAAAACAATAGTTGCTCTTTATGTCATCACTGTGACTGTGTACATATCCTTCTGTAAAAAATACCATTTTTGTGTCATTTCATTAAGGATCTGTTCAGTAATGTAAATACAGTGTTGAGGGGTTTTTTATATACATAGATATTGTCTATATAAAGGTTTGGTTGGAAAGTCAGTCAATTTTGAGACATAGACTTTCAGGAAAAAAAACATATCCAACACTTCAAAACCCCTAGGAACTGCCATATGCTATATATTTATGTTATTCTTGACCAATCTGATAGCATTCTATGATGTCACAACTGCCTGGTTATATGAGAGGAGAGAAATCAATGTCATCTACCTCGACTTCAGCAAGACTTTCGACACTCCCATAATATCCTCATTAGGAAACTCATAAAGTATGGATTAGATGAGTGGAAAGTGAGTTGGATTGAGATCTGGTTGAGTGACAGAGCTCAGAGAGTTGTGATCAGTGATGCAGGGTTGAGTTGGAGGCCTGTAGTCAGAGGTGTTCCCCAGGGGTCAGTACTGGTCTGGTCTTATTTACCATATTAATCAATGACCCAGGTGAGGGGACAGAGTGTATCCTCAGCAAGTTTGATGATGATACAAAACGGGGTGGTATGACTGACAAACCAGAGGGCTGTGCTGCCATCCAGTGTGACATGAACAGTCTGGATTGTTGGACAGAGCAGAACTTAATAAGCTTCAACAGGGCAAATGTAGGGTCCTGGTCCTGTACCTGGGGAGAAAATACCTCATGCATCAATATAGTTTAGGGGTAGACCTGCTGGAAAGCAGCCCTGAGGAGAAGGACCTGGGTAGCCTGGTAGACAATAGGTTAACCGTGAGCCAGCAATGTGTCCTTGTGGCCAAGAAGGTCAATGGTATTCTGGGATGCATCAAGAAGAGTGTGGCCAGTAGGTCAAGGTAGGTCATCCTTCCCCTCTATTCTGCCCTGGTAAGGCCATATCTGGAATACTGTGTCGATTTCTGGGCTCCCCATCTCAAGAGATAAAGGGAAATACTGGAGACAGTCCAGTGGAGGGCAACAGCGGTTTTTGGGGAACTGAAGCATCTTTCTTACAAGGAAAGGTTGAGAGAATTTGGACTATTTAGCCTGGAGGAGACTGAAAGGAGACCTTACCAATGTCTATAAATATCTAAGGGGTAGATGAAAGGGGGATGGAGACAGACTCTTTTCAGTGGTGTCCAGTGAAAAGACAAGGGTCAACTGGCACAAGCTGGAACACAGGAGGTTCCATCTAAATATGAGGAAAAATATCTTTACTGTTAGAATGATGAAGCTCTGGAACAGGCAGCCCAGAGAGGTTGTGGGTTGTCCTCCTCTAAAGATATTAAAAATCTGCATGGATGCAATCCCATGTAATGTGCTCTAGGCAAACCTGCTTTGGTGGGTAGGTTTGGACTGGAAGACCTCTAGAGGTCCATTCCAACTACAAAAATCCTGTGATTCTGTGTTTCTTCTGTTTGTGTAATATAAAACTATATTTTATTACTGTATGATTGTTATTATTTAATTCTTAAAACCAGAAGCTACTTAAGTTTATGCTGTTTGGAATTTCTTGCTTGCTTTAATTATTTCCCTTTGGGCTAGCGACATTGATTTTCTCTTATTTTGTTTTGATTATAATGACATATCTCTGAATTCTTCCTCCATCTGTTAAGGAAAATATAACATACCATATGTCTGGTGATTTATTTGATGATATATGCATACTTTTTATGGGTGCAGAAATGCAGTAAATATACATACTTTTGAAAAGTATGTATACATTTCTCAGAACTGAATGATTTACTCTGTGCTGGAAGAAAGAAGGAGATCCATATGTGTACTACCATAGTATTTTTAGAAAAGAATATAAAAAAACCCTCTCCAGCCTTGTCTCCATGATCCCTTTGCTATCTTTGTACAGTATATCAGAGCTCCCCCATCATCTTGAAAATGGAAAGTATAGATAAAAATGAGAGAGGAAATTAAAATTTTGTATTTTTAAGATGAAAGACAGAGCTGGAAGACCATTTTTTGTGATGATGCATCTTTTTCCCCTTAATATCTGTCACATAAACATTATGACTCAATGACTTCCATACTTTGAGTAAAAGATTTGAAAGAATGGAGAAATTTCTGTGAATATTCATTGTGAACACTAAGAACACTACACGGTTCTTTAGTAGGTGGCTGTGAGGACTAGAAGATGAAGAGATTAGAATTTGCCTGATAAATACAACACGTGATTTGTCTCCTTCATGGAGTGATATGTATGTCTCAGCCATCTCAAAGTATCTTAACACTGAAGTATGTTACTTGATGAAACGCTGATCTATCAAGTTTATCAGTAAACTTCTTTAAGGTTTGCTTTGATGACAACTTTCAATGAACATCTAAAGAATAAAGCAAGCAGCTTGAAAAAAACAATTGTGAATAAAAGCATCAAAATAAAAAGAAGTTTCCATATTTCCACATGCATATCAGAGATTCAGATAAGGTTCACACATCAGGAAACTGTATAAAAACCAGACCGATCTGTCTAGAAGACTGAGTTGAATTCTCTTAGGCTTTCTCAGAGGCAAGATAATAAAGTAATGTGTACGCTTCTTGTATCCCATAATGTAAGCTTTACTAGTAAGCAAATGTAACAGAGTTGAAGGTGTTTGATTTATCAGATGCTCTCTCGTCAAATTTTTCACTAAATAGTAGTGCTGTTTCTGCCTCTAATCAGCAAATTCTATAATTATACTAATATATCCACAACAGTATATACTATTTTTTTTAATGCAAATACTACAAATATTCATAACATAAGATTATTCACACTGGTTTATCATTGTACTGTATCTGCTGGGATCTCCCGTACTTTTCTTCAGCAGACTTCTGGATTCATTGTAATAGTGTTATTCAGAGCTCCTATATTACGATGCTACTGTTAGTGCAATAAACAAACACACCAACTAGTCACTGCAGTACATTTAATTTGAATTAGGCCTCTTATTCTTTTACATATCACAAAGGCATAATGTATAATGGCACACAGATTAAAGATAGAATGCTATACAGCATCAATACTATGTTTAAGTTTGCTTATTTTCAGATGGTAAGCTACAGCAAGTTTGAGTTTAAAACAGCACTTCTCCCTTACCCATTAGAAGTCTATTGACTTTTACAAGCCAACACAGAAAGGCTGTGTTATTCTCCCCAGTTGTTTTTCCCTTGGGGAACATAATTTCTTAGAGCAAGAGAAATAGGTAAGCAGTTACCTTTGAACACTATGGACTGAAAATAACAGCCACATGCCTCCACATTCCAGATATTACAAGAATTTCAAGATGATACCTGGAGTTGTCCAGTTTACTAGAACTGTGGAATTGCTGTCATGTGGCACTGCAAAAGTGGACTTCAGCAGGGCTAAATTTGGATTCTCCAAAGAGCTACTTGCAGGAATCCCATAGGCTAAAGCTCTGGACGTAAGGCCAAAAGAGTGGGTCAATATTTAAATACCACTTCTTCCAAGCCCAAGATAGGTGTATTCCTTTGAGTAAAAAGTGGGTAGAGGTGGTAAAAGACCTGCAAGGTTCCTCTGAAGAAAGTCTAGTGGAAGAAAAAAAGATATAGTTCGTGGAAGAAGAGACTTCTTACTTGGGAGAACTGTAGGGACATTGTCAGGGTTTTGTAGGAAGGCAACAAGAAAGGCCAAAGCCCTCTTAGAACTTAAACTGGTGAAGGAAGTAAAAGAGAACAAGAAGAGCTTCTTTAAATATATCAGTAGTAAAAGGAGGAATAGGGAAAATGTGGGCCCACTGCTGAATGAGGTGAGATCCCTGATAACTGAGGCTGCAGAGAAGGCAGAGTTGCTGAACATCTTCTTTTCTTCAGTCTTTAGCCCTAAGACCAGCCCTTGTGAAGTCCAGACCCTGGATATAAGAGAGGAAGCCTGGAAGGGGGAAGACTCTCCACTACTCATTGAATAGCAAGTCAGAGATCAGTTATGCAAAGTGAATATAAACAAGTCCATGGCCCCTGATGGGATGCACTCAAAAGTGTTGAGAGAACTGTTTGATGTTATTGCCCTCCATCATTTTCAAAAGATCATGGCAAACAGGAGAGGTGCCTGAGGACTGGAGGAAAGCCAATGTCACTCCAGTCTTCAAAAAGGGCAAGAAGGAATATCTGAGAAACTACAGACCAGTCAGCCTCAACCTCCATCCTTGGAAAAATCATGGAGTGGCTCATTTTGGAGGCCATCTCTAAGCACTTAGAAGAGAAGAAGGTTATCAGGAGTAGTCATCATGGATTTAGCAAGGGGAAATCATTCTTGATTAATCTTATAGCCTTCTGTGATGTTGTAACTAAGCGAATAGATTCAGGGAGACCAGTGGACGTAGTATACCTTGACTTTAGCGAGGCTTTTGACACAGTCTCCTGTAACATCCTTGTGAGCAAAATCAGGAATTGTGGGATAGAATAATGGACAGTGGAATGGATTAAAAACTGGCTACACAATAGGGCCCAAAGTGTAGTGATCAATGGTGCAGAATCCAGCTGGAGACCTGTAACTGGTGGAGTCTCCCAGGCATCAGTGCTGGGTCCAGTCCTGTTCAACATCTTTATCAAAGACCTCAATGAAGGGACAGAATGCCTTCTCAGCAAGTTTGCAGATGACACAAAACTGGGAGGATTGGCTGATACTCCTGAAGGCTGTGCAGACATTCAACAAGATTTGGACAGACAGGAGAGCTGGGCAAAGAGGAACCTAATGAGGTTTAACAACAGCAAGTGCAGAGTCTTGCGCCTGGGAAGGAGAAATAAAATGCGCCAGTACAGGTTAGGAGGTGATTTGCTAGAGAGTAGCTCCATGGAAAAGGACCTTGGAGTCCTGATAGACAACAAGGTATCCATGGCACAACAGTGTGCCCTTGTAGCCCAGAAGGTCAATGGTAACCTGGATTGCATTAAGAAGAGTGTGTCCAGCAGATTGAGGGAGGTTGTCCTCCCCCTCTACTCTACTCTACTCTAGTGAGATCTCACCTGGAGTATTGCATTCAGTTCTGGGCTCCCCAGAGAGACAGGGATCTGCTTGAGAGAGTCCAGCAGAGGGCTACAAGGATGATTAAAGGGCTAGATCACATGCTTTAGGGGAAAAGGCTGAGAGACCTGGGGCTTTTTAGTTTGGAGAAGAGAAGACTGAGAGGGGACCTAATTAATGTCTACAAATACATAAGGGCTGAGTGTCAAGAAGGCAAGGACAACCTCTTTTCACCTGTGTATTGTGATAGGATGTGGGGCAATGGATTCAAGCTAGAGCATAGGAAGTTCCACCTCAACATATGGAAGAAATTCTCTAAGAGTTGTAGAGTATTGGAACAGACTCCCCAGACAGGTTGTGGAGTCTCCTTCTCTGGAGACTTTCAAGACCTGTCTGGATTTAAGTGCAGCTGAGGCTGCATTGCTGAGTGATGTGATCTAGTTTTGTCCTGCTCTGGCAGGGGGGTTGTACTCAATGATCTTCAGAGGTCCCTTCCACCACCTAACATTCTGTGGTTCTGTGATCCTGTGAAAAGTGAGTTGTCCATTAGCACGTGTATAATTTTAAGTCTCAAAAAAAAAAAGTACACCCATTCTCCTAGAAATTCAAAAGTCCTTCTAGATTCTCTGCATTCCTTAGCTGCATGCATCACTTCTGTTGTTTGCTCACATATGAAGCTGTTTCTTCAAAACCTACTGAGGAAAGGCGAATCTGTCTTTTCAAGGATAAGGCTACTCATTAAGCCCTTGCAAATCTGCTGCATATATCTGGCCTTGTTAAAAAGAGACAGGTCAAGTCCGAAACACTGACATGGGTGAACTCTCAGGTTTCACATCCTATGCCTAAAAAACACCAGCACTTCTTCTTCCCTCCTGTCACCAGATATCAGGGCATTGGACAGCACATGGTAATGTGGCATGCAGGTCACTCTTACACAGTTCAGATACATTACTTGGGAATATCAAGGTGCACTGAATGTGGAAGAGGGCACCTTTGTACAGGGGAGCACTGTCAGCAGTATAATTTCTTGACTAAACAGGTACAGCATGACAGACTCAAAGAGAGCTACCATTTCTGATATTCCCTTAACCTATGCAGTATGAAAACACAGAATTTTGAAAGGAGATAGCATTGCTCCTGTGCATGCAGGTGAGATGTTGCATTTCTTTTACTGACAGGAAGGACTAAGGAGTGTATGCCTCATGAGCAAGCCAGGACTTTAATCTACAGATATCAAGTAGTGTCATTCCCTTCCATATCATGGCTCTTCATGTAACTTCAAGTTCAGTAGCAGGGACTGCAGATCCATGTGAAGGTGAACCTCCCTCCCAGTGCATCTTCTTTAAAGATGAGCTTTTTTTTCTTCCTTTGTGAAGGCACTGCCTCCTGAAAGTCATTGCAATTCATAGAAGTAGTTACTCACTGTTAATTATTTATGCACATATAAATGGGCTTCAGGTAAATTTTTTTAAATACTTTCTTTCTGCATTTTGAGAAAAACATGTTTTATAACTTGTAAAAGTATGAAGGAGACATGCATGGGGTGTTGCATGTTTCCCATTAAAAATGAGGACATTTTTGATCAATGCAATATGGCAGAATATATTAAGATAATTAATTTATGTTTATTCTTTTTTTGTCCCCAGCATGACCTCAGTTTCATGCATAACAGAAAAATTAATTAGTTTACATACTGAAAACTCAGTTTTCTCTTCCCATGGAAAACTTATCTAGTCTTTGATTTGAATATTGATTGATGGAAATGATAATAATTTCTTTTGAGTCAAACACAGTCACAAGGTTTTTGTTGTTTTCACAGCTTTCTGATCAACTACTTCTTCTTTAACTTCTTTTCACATAAATAAAATTGTTTCCAGGATCCAACAGCTGGCACTTACTGGCTAAAAAAAAGAACAGGAAGACAGTGTGTTCCTAGGCACACAGAACAAGCTGAGAAGGAAAATTTATGCAGTTTTGTAAGATTACTGAGCCAGAAAATAGATTGGGGTGCAGAGAAGAAATAAGGTGTCAGTCAAAGTTAAACATACAAACATAAGTTTCCACAACACAAGAGAAGTCATGTGCTTTCTTAGCTTTTGTGACTTCAACAGTTACTTTTGAGTTTGGATAGAACAGCAGACGGATGTTTCCTAGAGTTCATGCCCTTAAGTGACTCTTCACAAGTTTTCTTAAAGCTTCACAAAGACAAAAACAAAGTTGCCTTGGAAGACATGACAATGTCTTCGAGGAAGGGTCCTAAGTAATGGAAAAACTTTGCAGCTGAACACTGTTACTTGAAACATTCCATTGTCCTCTCTAAATTGATTTTATTTTAAAAATTATGATTTCTTCTCCATACAATTTATTTTTCTGTCGTATAGTGTAGGTCAACACTAAAGTACTCAACACTTACAAATGAAAGCATTATATGCTGGTAGTTGTACTGTAATGGTCTTTATAAAGTCAGGATACTGCAACTGTTTTTCAAGCCCTCCTGTATGGATATTTTTTTCTAATGACTTCTTCTAGTTTCCTTTCTCTATCTGATTTATAAACAACAAGCTGATCCCTGAAATGGCAAAAAGTGACAAAATGTTACAACTAGATCATACTACAAAGTATTATTGGCAAATAATATTACTAAACTCTACCATATAGTGATCGCTGTCACCTAGGCTGTTCCTGACCCTAATGTCCCCAACCAGTCCTTCCTTATTAGTTAATACAAGGTCCAGCAGTGCACCTCTCCTCATTGGTTCCTCCACTACCTTCATCAGGAAATAAGCATCTATACACTGCAAGACTGGGTATGCCTGACTGTGTGGGCTTTCAAACAAATATCAGGGTTATTAGCTGACTTCAGTTATATCCTCTTAGTAACAAATTGATGTCCTATTAAATGCTTGATTAAGATTTATATTCTATAGAATGCCGTGTTCATTTAATTGTACCATCTTTTTTAGCTCAGGCACTTTATAGATACTTTTAGGGGTTAGAGATCATGTGAACAAAGAATAAGCAGTCACTTCACTGTTATGTGATAGGTGACAAATAATAAATCATTCCATTTTCCAAGACATGTTTCTCCTATCTCTTAACAGCACACTTCTAACAACATATTAAGATATCCATGGCAGGTTAATATGGGCCATTTTATTCTGGCAACAGCATCAGCCCTTAGCAACCATATGTGTGTATTCAGACCACTAGTAACACTGAGCCAAAATGGAAGATCAGACTATAGAAACCTTTAGAAGATGTATGTCAGGAATTTTCAGGTATTATTTTGCCTTAGTAACAGTCTCATTTCATTACCTAGGAACTCTGAATATAAACTCAGTTTTGGTTTTGTGTTCAAAATTACCTCCTGGGAACAACTAAGAGGATTCCTTTTTTAACTGTAATGAAATTCTGTGTTTCACTTATTGCTAGTTTAAGATAAATGGCAGAATTCAATATTGCACAGTAGTACTCTAAATCTGTGAAGTAAGTCAAGGCTTGAGATTTATGAAAATTAAGAAGGTAGAGCTGTACTTATTGTTATTCCTCTATTTCTTTGTACATACTTGTATACAGATGCAAATTTTTATTAGTATGATCAATGTACAAAAATCACTGCTTTCATCCATAAACCATCAAGCTTCTTGCATCCTGCCTTAGCAGGCTTTTAGATCATTTGACAACAAGGGTCTACATATTCTTCTACTGGAATCGTTGAAAAGAAAATACCTACAGGGAGTAGTAAGTCTCCACTGCTATTTTATTGCCATTCATATGTGTCCTATATATTTTATCCACTGGTACAGAAACATCAGGTGAAATTGTACAGTAAGTCTCCCACAATGAACATTCCCTTTGACTGTGGTTAGATCTCAGTCATATTTCTGTAGTGCAGCAGATACTTATCTTCTGGTAGATACTTATCTGGCAGTAGTTCCTTAGTGTGTTAGCATATTTTAAAATTTTCATTTTTTACTAGTATCTCACTATACATAAATAGTTCCATTTCTCTTTTTCCATTTAAAAAGCCTTCTGGACTCTGTTTGAATGTTTAAGAAAATAAGATCTCACATTGCATTTTAATAGAGAGTAGCTGATATTTTGTTAAAATGTACTTATATGGAGTAGAATTCAAACAAGAACACACACAAAAAAAAAAAAACAAAAACAGAAATGAAAAGCAATAGGAATGATCACAGAGCTTGTTAGTTTCACAGGTATCACAGGGTGTCAGGGGTTGGAAGATCTTCAAGACCAACCCCCCCTGCCAGAGCAGGACCATCTAATCTAGCACAGGTCACACAGGAACGCATCCAGGCAGGTTTTGAAAATCTCCAGAGAAGGAGACTCCACAGCCTCTCTGGGGAGCCCATTCCAGTGCTCTGTGACCCTTACAGGAAAGAATTTCCTCCCCATGTTAAGGTGGAACCTCTTGTGCTCCAGCTTACATCCATTCCCCCTTCTATCACAGAGCACGAGTGAGAAGAGGCTGTCCCTTTCCTCCTGACACTCAGCCCTTATATATTTATAAACATATATATGCTCTTCTATCCCATATTTCCTGAGTTTCTCCACCTGTTCCTTTATTCCATTGCAATAACAGATTATATATATCTCAGCCTTGATAGTCTTCATATGGGTTTCTGAAACAACAAAAAAAATTTTACACACTCAGAGCACGTGTTCTTGTAAGAAAGCAAAATATTGTATCACTGCTAAGTGAACTGAAAGAAACAAGAAATCTGACCCACAAACAGTAAATTTTCACAGTGTTTTGTAATCCAGTCTTTAATTCTGTGACTTGCTTGCAGGCTAAATAATTCCTCTTACCAAACCATGCAGCACTGATCTGTTTCTACATCTTATCTACAAATTATCTTTTATCTGCTATACACATTGAAAAAGTACACTATCCTTTTCTCCATATACAGTCGTTTCTACATATTCTTCCTGCATCATCAACGAGATATAGGGCATTGCTTATTGTTATCATGGGCCTGCTTTGAAATGTCTCCATTTCCCACAGCCATTTCCACTTAACTAGACTCAATTTCATCTTATTAAAAATAAGGTCCTTCTGATTATAAAATAGTCTCATAGCAACAATAACTATGGCACACAAAAAATAAACAACAAAACCGCAAACTAAAATTCTCTCTTAATTAAAAATAGCACATTTGTATGAATAAGAAAATATAAAACAAAATGTGGTGACATAAGTGATTTATTATCAATATTATTTATGTTCCTCATGTTCTCTTTGTGTGCTATTGTTTTTGAGTTATGGAAATTCTGTTAAGTGTATCAAAAAAAAATGTGATTTCTTGTATGGCAGTTACATATGTGTATACAGTTGATATATATGATTATGCCCTATGTTCGTGTTATCACATGAAGTCACATTTTTCAGTTGAAACAAGAAGTGTATCTTGCTTATCAACCCCCTATACAATTATGCACACATAAATATAAATATATTCCGTTACACACATTTTAGAGAATCAAAAGAATTAATCAATATACTGTTAAATCTGACCTCACAAATTCCTCATGAAGAAACAAAAGTCAAATTTTAATGACGTCTTACTTCTGTATAACCTGTTGGTTCCTCTATTCTTTCCGTAAGCAGTTCACATTTAGCCTAGCTTCAGAATATAAAATTACAAATTTAGCATATCAACTTTATAATGAAAATCAAATAAAGGATATCATATCATTCCTTCTCTGAATATAAAGGCAGGTTAAGATATAATTAAGTTGCAGTTTATCAAAAGAGATAGATAAAGCTACGAGTGTCACAAAATGACAGAGATGTTCTAGCACAACTTACAGAATTAAAAGAGGTTCCACATTAAAAATTTATTCCGATTCAATTATCTTTGAAGAAAATGATAGAAAGAAAATATATTGGATGAGTGATTAGTTTATCACTTGGGGAAAACCGGTACAATGATTTTTGGCTTTAATAAAACACACTTGGAAAACTGCTATTTGGACAGAGATTTCTGGTGGGGTTGTGAAATAGAACACAGTTCTAAAATTAATTTCTGGTGTTAATTAAAGGCCCAATTCAAGCCCCCTCTTGAGGCCCAAGGAAATTTAACCATTGTCTTCAGCAAATTTTGGAACAAATCCTATGACATCTCTATCTCAACAACCAAAAAAAAAAGCTGAATATTGCAGTTCAGATTTTACAAAGCAGTTAACGAGTTTTCAAAGGAAAGATGAAAGATTAAAATGCCTTTATCATGAATATGGTGATGGTAAGATAGAATATTAAATCAGGGCACCAAGACTGATTTATGTATGGATCTGCAGCTGCAAAGAATTTCCCAAATTAGGAGAGGGTGTTCAAAAATAGTTCTGAGATTTCTCTTGATTATAGACAGATTACCATCATACTGGTAATTAGTCAGACAAAACAGCACAATAAAAAGATGCGGAAGTATATACAACTTTTTTAAATGGCTGGAAACATTTTTTTAAATGGTAAACATAGGCAATACACTTTTTAAGGAAATTAATCGAATTAGCAACATTTCATCAAGTGGAAAAGTCTAGCTATGTTTTACATAAGTCAAAAAACCAACTGGTTGCTGTAAAATACTTGCAGACATGGTTCTATGATGTAATATACTGTAGGAGATTTAAGGATTTGCATGTCAGTGATCAGATTGCTGCTAACATGATTTAAACTATTTTTTTCTGGAGTGGATACACTTTCCCACAGCGTGTGTTGCTGTCATTAATCATTTTATTGACTGAAGTTCATCCCTGTGCAGAGGACCTGTCTAAAACCTTGGAGAGAAATTAAAACTTGTTCCTGTAAATACTTAAGCATTTGCTTATTTTTACATGCATAGGAATATCTTTTCAATTTTAGTAGGCTTGTCAACATATATAGACTTCAGCATTCAGAAATGCTTCATAACGTTTTTGAACATAACTGTCAAGAAAGACTGTGTTCTAAATATTTGGTGCATTTTTCTTGTACTGATCCTCAGTGTAATGGTGAATTTACATTGTTTGTTCTGCAGAAATACAAAAAAGTCAGTTGTTTGATTCTGTAATTAATATGTATTATGAAAACTAAAATATGATCCTACATTTCTTGTTTTCAATTCAGAAGAAATATTTTATTGACAATAAATAAATTAAGATGTAAAGGTGCAATACCATTGAAATTAGTGGGTAAGTAGTATAACTAGTGCTAGGACTAGACTACCAAAGCAGAATTTGTGATGTGCTTTCGAGTAAATTATTGCTTGAGGGAAAGCTGCATCTCTATGCTTTTCCAATTAGTATATTTTAAAAAGAGAAAAATAAAATAAAATAAATAAAATAGTAATTGATTAAAAAATTTAGAGTATCACCTTTTATATCGAAAATTGTAATTGAAATCCTTATAGATGAAAGTGGGTTAAAAGGCCTACTAAAGGCAACAGGTACCTTGATGCTGAAGACATAAACTTGTGTTTTTAAAAAAAATGAAACGGTATTTTACTGAGTGAAAGGAAAGAAAAGGAGTAGAAAGACTGAGCTGCTCCAAAGCCAATTTATACTTTTTAAATGGTAGTTGCCATGAGTAGAGAGAGGAAGAGAACTATTGAAATATGAAATGGCAAGAGAGAGCAAAGACTGATGAATGTTCAAGAGAACATATTGTATCATGTTTACTGGAAGGACTTCATACCAAGTAAACATCCAAAGGGGAAATTCTGACCAAACATCTTCAGAAGTGTAATTCCCCCAAAACAGGTGAACTGGTGCTTTGAAACTATTCCACAATCAGAACAGAAATTTCTCTGGAAGCAGAGAGACAATTCTTCATTTGTCTTAATTAAAATGGCTAAAAACAGGTTTACCCACTGTTTACCCATTAGATATTTTATTTATGCAATGGCAGCATATTTAATTTACTTTTCTAAAAATATACCTTTCTGATGAACTATTTTTTAAATTTCTATTATTTATTTTTATGGTTTTGGAAATATATGTCTTTACTTGCCTTAGAGCTCAGTGACATTGTTTAGCTCAATGTATTTAACTCTCAGTTGGTCACGTGTATTGAATGCTTAAGGAAGAAGCTAAATCTTGTAAAATTTATATTTCTTACCCTGTCAGTAGAGCTTCACTTTGACTATTCACATGTGAAAATTATTCATTCATCTAAGTATTTTCAAAATCTCCTCTGTAGGTTATAGATTTGGAGGTATTTGAGGATCAAAATTTTTATCTTTTATTGAACTTCCTGATTGAAAGAACAACTAGAGGAGTAAAAACCACTTTTTTTTGACATTAAATGGAAACGACTATTTATTACACATTTCACTAATCACTGGAAACACGTGGCAAGAGGGTGGAAACTGAAACTAAATCAAGAGACATGTTAACATGCTTTCTGAACAGATAATATACCAAGAAAATTTTACTCAGATATGTTGTTAACATTTTAATTCTTCTCTTTTGCACAAATTTACCACTTTAGCATTCCTGAGAGAGTTCTTTTTCTCTGACAAGCATCAATGCATTACTTCTGTGAAGAACAACTTCTACAAATTGTCTCTTTAAGGACTTCATGAGCTTCCTCATACCATGTCATCAAAAAACTATTATGAGAAACACTTAGACACCTTAGATTTCAAAAAATACAGTAAAAGTACTGTGGAGACATAAAATCAGATTCTCTTCAGGTTCTATGAACCAGAGCTAGATCCAGGGCCAGATTAAATTGAGTAAGCAGTGAAACAATTTTGTTGAGCTTCTCATGGCATAGAAGCTTCCACCAAAAATAAAACTACAAAGAAAAAAACAGAACAAAAAAAATTGTGTTGATGGTTGCAGTGTCTCTTCTTGGGCCCTGGAGCATCTGCTGCACAGAGAACAGATGCTTGGATTTGCTCCTCTTGATTACTTTCCTTCCATTTTTGTGTCTGCTGCTACAGTCCCATAAACTGAATGAAAATTGGCTTTAGTCCTATCTCTTCTGTTCATTCTTCTTCTTTGGCCTGCAATATGGGCAAAAGATGGGAGAAGACAGCATGGTGCACATAGGATATATCCACTATTTCCCAGCCATGGGCAAGGTTCCATCCCAAGGTCCTAGGAGGATAAGGTATATCTAAGCCTGCCCATCCTCCACTCCTGGATGACAGCAGGATGTAAACAGAAGGCAGGAAGACCCAGTTGCCCTGTGTTGGACATAAACCTATAAGTATTACGGGCCTTCTGCAAGACTAAAAGCATGCTAATTCCACTTCTCTGTACAGCTTTTTAGCATTCACTGACCAGGTTTCCAGAATATGACTTTCATTTTTAGGATTTAAGATATATGGGTGTATACTAAGGAAAACTGCACCAGTCTGCTTGTTTCTTTGCAAAATGTATGAAGTAGAGAAATAATTCAGCCAAAGAATTTGTTGCTCCAGACCTGTATCTAGTAACATCATAATATTAAAGTACTAGCTCTGCTCTCTACACTGGTTCTTTTAGGATTACCTAGGAGAACTTAACTACTTCAGTAGAAGATTGAGGAAGAGTAAATCTTCTGCTGTGGTAAAATGTAATCAAAGAAAGATTTCTAACCAGCATAAGTCCTTGTCTGTGCTTATAAAAACAAACAAAAGTCCCTTCTCTGTTTCACTACAAAAATTATGGAGACTAGTTCTGTAATTGTCTTTGAATTAAATAAACAAAATAATATTTTAAAACCTTTAACTGCAGTTTGGAACACCAAACTTCAGTTTAAACTGAAGACATTATGCATCTATGTTTTGAACGTGATAAATCCTCTGTCATAGACCCTTTGATAACAATTATACCTGCTTAAAAGAAAGGTGCAGAGCCCTTTCAGAGTAAAGCGCTTTTCAGAGCTGCCTCCAGACCTCGCAGAGGGAGCCTCTCTAAGATTATTCACTACATTAACTGAATATTGGATGGGGTTCTTTATTCTACATCTATCTTTTTCTCATTTTGAAGTTGAAAATATTTATTGATTGCATACAAATAACAAGCATAGTATGCAACATGTTCTAAACATCAAGTCTCTAAAAAAATGCTCCTCTTCCCACAGACAATGATACTGAATATCTATTTCAATGCACTCAAACAAAAAAAAAATGTTTTTATGTCATCATTTAAAGGATTTTTTTTCCTTTTGTATTATATGGATTTACTGTTACATAGATTGAAATCAGAGAATATATGTCCTTTTAAATTGTATAGAACAGTTTCCTGATAGAGAATGACTACTCAATACACAGAATGTTCCTTTCACCTGGATTCAAAATTAGAAAATAAAATGAATTTTGCTTTTAACTTAAATTCTCTAACAGAATAATATATTATGCTTTTTCTGCAAAGTTTTAATTTGCCCTTTTCTTTTTCCTTAGGTGAGAAATACAGTGGACAGCAGCAAAATCTACAAAGATACAAAGTAAGATTTCACATGCACTCACTTTCTAAGTGTTCATTGTTACAGATTTTTGCAATACTTATTTTCTAAAAGAGCTATGACTTCTTTTGGTTCCTTTCTTGTGATATAAAACACAAACTGCCTTCTGCTTGGCAATATTTAGTACATCTTGGCAAGAGTATCCCTTTTGGAATTCCAAGAGGTTCTTCTACTCAGGAAAGAGAGCATGATACTGGAATCAGTAGATCATATAATAATATATTCTATATATTTCCTAAGGTGCAGGAGTGAGATCATCATTTACATTTTGCAGTGTTGGAATAAAAAAAGAAGCCTTACAGCCATGATGTGATTCCTAAAGTGTGCTATGAATTAAATGACAATTAGGGAATGCATTGAATGTGTAAAACCAGTAGCAAGGAAGGGTATTTCTAACTTTTTTGTTTCATGTGATATTTCATACTAGCCTTTGTACAGTGAATAATACCTGTAAAGGCAAGGTAAGACTGGAAAGCAGTTCACTGAATCTTGTAAGAAGGTATGATACAAGCTATGGTTGTATGAAAAAGATACATCAAGCCTTTAGTACTCTTTCTACCTACTCTGTATAAGGTAATATGACTATTACGCATATGTGACTGATGTGACTGGTGCTATCTGGTTTTGATGAGTAAAGCAGCATACTCATTGATCTGGCTATGAAGTAGACCAGTCCCTAGTGACAAAACACTTTATGGAAAGTGAAGCATCACAGCAAATTCTAATTATTTTATATGTATAATTTCTAATTATTTTATATGTATACAGGCAGTTTGGAAATTTGTAATACATTCTGTATATTATATGTTATATGTATCAAAATGTATAGGAAAATTGCGGTTGTTAATATTATGAAACAGCTGAGTTATTTCTGTATTCAAAGGGAGTCTTAAAGTTTCATTCATTAACTCATCAGTTTAATAAATTGATAGCGGAGCTAAAAAAGGTGGTGAAAAACAATACCACATATTTTTCTGGAGTTATTTAGAGATATAAAACTGCTGACTGCATTGTCAAGAAAGTCATTAATCCTATGGTGATTAAATGAATGGACAATAAATTGACAGATGAAATTCAGCATGCCGTAAATACAAAGTGATGCTCCCTGAGAAAAACAGTCCTAATAGCTCAAGCACTCACAGTTTGAAGGTGGTTAAATTCCATTCAGAGCTAGATAGTTCATCTCAAAAATATATACAGCAACATTGGTAAGATGAGGTTCAGGACAAAAAGGACAGTCAAAATAAAAAGACATTTTTGTATGAGTAATGACTATATACCTAGCATTCTTCAATCTGGGACAGATAAACTGAGGAAGGAACCAGACAGAGGTTTATAAAATCATTTCTGGTGTGGAGAAAAGAAAGAAACAATCTTTTTTTTCTTTTTTTTTTTCTTTTTTTCTTCCACTACAAAAACTATAGTCTGAAAACTGAAAGCAACAGGTACAAAGTTAAGAATAAATGCAGCTTACAGGGAAGATGTAAAACTCCTTGCAAAACATTACTGGAGACTCAAAACTTTCCACAGAGACAAGGGAAAGCGAGAAAATAACGTGGAAGAAAAATCCCTTAACACTGTAAATACACTAATGGAAACATAGAAACATAGAAATATCTGGGTTGGAAGGGACCTCTAGAAGTCATCTAGTCCAAACCCCTGCGCTGAGAGCAGGGACATCCTCAACTTGAGCAGGTTGCTCAGTGCTTCATCAAGCCCCACCTTGAATGTCTCCAGGGCTGGGGCCTCAACCACCCCCCTGGGCAACCTTTTCCAGTACTCCACCACTTCCTCCTTATAAGAACATCCTTCTTATTTCTAATCTAAATCCACTCCTTTCTAATTTAAAACCACTACCTCTCATCTTTGGGGCCTTTGTAAACAGGCTCTCTCCAGTCTTTTTATAAGCTCCCTTCAGGTACTGGAAGGTCTCCCTGAATCATTCTCTTCTCCAGACTGAACAGTACCGTCTCCCTCAGCTTGTTATCGTAGGAGAGCTGCTCCAGCCCCCTGATCATCCTTGTGCCCTCCTCTGGACCTGCTCCTTCAGGTCCATATCCTTCCTGTGCTGAGGGCTCCAGAGCTGGACGCAGTATTGCAGGTGAGGTCTGACCAGAGCAGAGCGGTAGAACCACCCCTCTCGATCTGCAGGCCACACTCCTTTTGATGCAGCCCAGGATGTGATTGCCTTTCTGGGCTGCAACCCCACACGGGCTGC
>JANHFX010016630.1:48656-62615 GCA_027560015.1 Chloroceryle amazona | reverse complement strand
ATGGCTTAACATGGCATTTTAATCATTATATATGTTTTCAATTTTCCAAGTGATGAAGCACTAATTTTGGCTATAGATTTCCCGCTTTTACATGGTTTTAGCAGCAGAATAAAGAATACTCCCCCTTCTTTTCAGCATTTCCATGTTACATATATTAGGTTCCTTGTAAAAATCATTCACTGAAGGGGGCTTATGGAAGAGCTTAGTTATTAATATTTTAGCACTAATACAGAGCAGAGGCAATACATGCACAAAGCAACAGTTGGTCCCCTCTAAAATAGTCAGTGTAGCTTGCTGATCTGAATTTTGTCAGGAACAATCATCTGTGTTAGTATACTTATCATCTAAATACTGTTATGTTCAACTGACCATTATTACAGTATATCAGTAGCAGGTGTATGTGTGTAAGAACTGGGAGACCAAGAGTCTTTTTCTTTTCTGAATGAGAGGTAAAATATTCAGAACCTTGGCTTCAGTGAACCATACATTGCTTTCATCTTCCCACTTCAGGGTCTCATGTAGTGGCTGGAAAATCTGACCAGCTTGTTTGGGAACAGCAGTCCAAGGGTCTATCTAAATCATTGCAGAAAAAGTTCGGAATACACTTTTCCAAATACTGAGTAAGAGTTCAGAAAAAGCCAGATTTCCAGGGTACAGAAAAACACTTTCCTACCAGGTTCACTTTTAACTGTAGGTAGCAGAAATAATCTTCTTGTGCAAAATGCTCACAGAGGTAGCAATGAAGTAACTTTTTTTTTTTTTTTTTTTTAATGGAAAGAAATGCGGGTTTTTACAGCAGACTGAACAATTTTCCAGCCAAGAACCAATAAGCTTAATAATACTATATTCTAAATGGTATTTGTAGCATCTCTGATTATTTTTATAAAGGTTCCAAAGTAATTTAGAACATAAAGTTTAAAGATTCTTCCATCTGTGAGGAAGAAAAGATTGAAAAGGAGCTATTATCTCCTGTACTTCAGTAGCAGCTGAAGTACTAGGACTCTAATTGTTAGCTCACAGTCATTTATTTTACAAAGGGCTTTCAAAAGTATCTTTTATCTTCCTACAGTTTCATTAAGTTAATTCCACATATTGGCATGAGATTAGTTCAGTCTTCCACTTGAAGTGGGACATTTCTGAGGAAGGCCGAAAGTCACCAGATGTAGAGTCAGAAAGAGAATGATAAAGACTATTCTAAAATAGCATTTGGTCAGAAATCTTGTCATCAATTTTTAAATGACATTTCTACCAGGAACACTGCAAATCACATTGATTCCCTCGCTGAGAGTCCTATTGACTTAGTTTGTTGCAGTCTGCTCAGGCTGATGTGCACTGAAGCATATTTGAAAGGCCCTTCATCTCAGCTACAATATATTATTTAAAAATGTCAAGCCTGTTTTCCTGTTGCTGGAAAATAAATGATTCTGTCTGAGCTCCTAACATGTACACAGAATCTTCTCTTACTAATTTTCTTAAATTATGTATTTCATTGCTGTCTGCTGAAGAAATAGGGTGACTGTATCATTTTCTTCTAGTGCAGTATTTCCATATTCACCTTCCCTCATTTGACTGTAACTTTGAACTGCATTCATCCTATAGTCTAATTCTTGTAGGGATATAATTGGTTTATATTTAACAGTGATATTCGATGTTCTCTTAGATGCCTGTATCACTAATCTGACTATTTTCATCCTTGGGTCACCCTGTTTTTTTTCTGTGTAATTCAGAATCACCAACACATTTTCTTTCCAAGTAGTTGAACTCCTGTAATCTTCAACATTTAGCAATGAGGTTCCCATGTCTATTACCCCAGAATGATTTACTTTATGACATTTCCTCTTGCACTGGAAAAGACACTGAGCAGCTAATTTCTCTCCAGGCATCTTATGTTTCTGTAGACAAGTTACATCTTTTTCTCTATCTGAAGAGTCACAGATTATTTATTCATTACTCATATGTAAGGAGTTATGTACTTTTTATAATACACTGTTAGTAGTTACTTTGTCCTTGAGCTCACACAGACCTCTGGATGGAGTACTGTCTTATTTTGACAAAATTTTTTGCCTATTCATTTTGTCAATTATTCCTTAACATGTGTTGTCATTTCATTTACAGATATATTCTTTCATGGGTCCTAGTAAAACACAGTTCTTGAACAGGATACTTTTCCCACAGACAACCCCATGGCAAAAAAAATACATAAAGTTTCGCTGTAATGGTCTTATTTCTCTGAATGTTTCTTTTATACCCCAATAATCAATTGCCTCTACAGGATCTCTGGCAAGTTTCCCACTCCCAATGTATATGGAGAAGGATATACTATTAGTTTTATTTCGCTAGTTGTTCTTACTTTTTCTTTTTTTTTTTTTTTTTAAATCAGCCAGAGTTTATGATCCTTTCTATTTCTCCTTTACTGTAAAAAACTTCATCTTTTTGAAGCATGTCTTCTTGCTCCAAATTACCACCTTTACCTTGCTGGGAAGCCACACTGTCTTTCTTTTGTCTCTTCTCAAATACTTTCTTGATAAGTAGTATTCCTCAGACCTAGCCCTGCTATGAGGTGCTACTATAAGTCGTGTTAATGTATTCAAGACAGCAGGAATGCAATAGGCAGCGACAGATCCTATGTGGAGTGAGGAACAGGTTCAGATGTCACCCAAACCTTTCCTGGAGTTCATGCTGTCAGTGTTTCCTTCAGACTGGTGGATTCTCTCTACCATAGAGACACTGAAGATTGTTCCTGTCTCCAGATCTGCTAGAGATCTGCAGTACAGACTAATAAAAGGAGAACACAGTACGTAAGTTACATATTATAAAAATGACATTTCTAAACTTCTTTTGCCCTGTTTGTTTGAAAGAAGTTCAAGCTGAAAAATCTATCTTGCAGGTATGTGAAAACACATCTCTCCCTTATAGTTCAGGTGGAGAGTTCATCTACTATCTATTCACCTTCAGAAGTTCAATGGGTTGTGCATTTTGCATTTCCTAAGATACTATCCCGAGTCATCTTCTACTCCTTCACAACTTGTAGTCCTATATTTTAACATTCAAAACATGCAAGAACTTTTCTAACTGAATCTGTTGCTAATACTTTTTGCTGTACAGTTTCAATCTAGGCAATCAAGACCTTTTGAGTCAAATGAAGTATAGATGTCTACATCATGAATGATAGAATCTGCTTCTGATGTTCAGCCTAGCTATAAAAGTTAAATGGCAAAGCTGTTTGTGTCTGTTTCTTCCATTTTCCACTACACCAGAGAATACATAGGATCACGAGTTTTGTTTGTTTTCCTTTCATGTGGATGACTGATAAATATAAAATCCCACTCTGATTTTTGTTTCTGATAAACATTTTTTGATCGAGTCAATGACAAAGCCAGTGGTGAACTCCCATTCTCACATACAGTCATTAACTAATCTATTAATTGTTTATTCATTGCTCATATAAAATTAACATTTATTGGTTTAAAAATTACATGATCACTTTAAAACTTGCATGAGAGGGAATCAAGCTCATAGAATGTAATCTTGATACCACTGATGTCAAAGGAGTTTGTCATGAATCAAGGACCAGAAATGACCTAGGCAACTGCAAGGCAACTCATTTTAAATGTTTGTTCGAAGGGATAACAAAGTATCAGCTCTCTTCACAGTTGTGATTTTACCATGTTGTACTGAGAACTTTTCTTATGGTATGTCAGCTTCCAGATATTACTTTACCAATTTATTACAACGTTTCCATCCTCAGGCTATGTCAGCATATATCCAGTTGACAATCCTGTAAGATAGGCAGAAGCACAGAAATACAGACAATAATTAGTAGTGACATTTAAGGAGGGTGCTTATGAGAAACAGAGCAAGAGAAAATGTTTGTTTGACAACCATGACTTTTCTGGAAAAAACATTTTAAAAATGAAGAAATTAATTACTCTAATCTCTGAGAATAGACAGGGCATGGGAACTATGAGTTTTCCTGATGTACTTATTTATTTGGTTAATACATACATATTTGCAAATGTTCAAACTATACAGAATATACCAATTGGGTTTTGTATATAGAAGACAGCTATTGCACAATGTTTTCTGTTTTTTGTTATTGATGATACTTTTGTAGATTTCAGAATTATTTTTAATTATAGGAATAGGAGGCAGTATTTTATGTAATATTCATTTATTCTTAACTTTCCAAAATAATTTTGAAGTAGTTATAATTTCTTAATATTCATTCTACTGAAAGACTTTACCAACAGTACACCATTGGTTCCTTGGTCGCAGGGCAATATGTGGCAGTGTTACTTTGACAGTGTCTTTAGGTGCACTACCCGCAGTAATGAGACCAGATTCTTTATTCTCACAAGGGCTGTTATTGCCATGCTGAATTTGGATCTACTTTATCATGGATGTATGCCATGTGTATGCAACTAATAGAATGGGATTACCCGATATTTGACTGTGAATAATAACATTGGTGAACGGAGAGACTCAAAAGCCCTGTAAATCAAAGCAGCTGTATAACAGTAGCAGGACATGAAAGGAAAAAAAAATATATATATAAATGAATGTGCCTATACTTTCCTCTTGCCTAATAGCCCAGTATGTTCAAGTCAAGAACTTTTCCCACCCTCTGAATTCCCTGACAAATTTCCATGCAATGAAAAGGAACAGCTCTTCAGATAAGCATGCATTTCTTTTTTTCCAGAATATTGTCTTTGTGACCTATAACTGATCTGGTGAGCACTGTCTTGTAAACTTACAATAGCAAAAATGACAGAATAATCATAAACTCCATTCTCGTCCACCAACACTCTCATGTCAGTTAACAGTGGCAACTGTAGGACAGAACCCTTGAAAGGTAAGCATTACTACACATACAGAAGGAACTGTAAATATATTATTTTCAATGGCTACATAAAAATTAACCACCCCAAAACAAAACAACTACAAAAAAGAAACAAAACAAAACAAAAATATAATTAAAAAAAAAATACATACCCAATCCCCCAACTTTTGGGCACAGCAAGAAATTGCCATTGTATTTATTAAATAGTAATAAAGAATCCTAGCAAAAGACAAAACACCCTTGAGGTCATCCTTGTGAAAGATAGGCTTCCCTTCTCAACCCCCATACAAATCAAGCTTACAAAAGATCTGATCCTCTAACTTGTCTTGTGAAGATATTTAATACAATCAGTTCACATAAGTAAATACCATAATGGCATTTGGTAGTTTTCACGCATGTAGACTCCACAAAGTTCAAACTTAAATTGTTTTGTTTAAGCTTTCCTGAATTATTAGTTTAGGATTTTTTATTATTTATTTACATGAAATTAGTCAACTACTTAAATGGAATTTCCAATTAATTTCAAGTAATTTAGTGCTCTAGGTACTTTCTCACCAGTCTGTGAATTAAATACTGAGTAATTGTATGTACTCATTATTTGTTTTGGTTATTTAGTCTTTAAATATTAGTATCACAATTTTAAAACTGGAGAAATGGAGAAAAATTTGAACATCTGAAGAGCTGTCTGCTCCCCATAGGAAAATAGAACAGTGATCTCATGAATCTTTATACAGTTGCTGATTATCTGGATCTTCCCTTATGAATACCAAATGTAAATTGAACTTGTCTGTTAAACAGCATATCCAAAGTCTTATCTTATGTATGATTTCAAGAGGTAGTATATATGCACATAGTTTCTTTTCATTTGCAAAGTATAGACTCCTTAATGACTTGTCACATCAGAATTTTCTCTAATTTCCCTAATTTTATATGTTATTCTTCCGAATGTTTAGTCAATGGTAAAGATTGGGAAATTTCACTTTTTCATTTATTTTAATATCAATTGCCCTATCTCAGTTGAACAGACATATTTCATAGCTAAAAGCTTTCTTCATGTAGCCATTGAAGATAATTAAGAAGTTAGTCTTCATAGAAGACAAACGTCTCCCGTAGAAAAGCAAATCTTTACAAAACAGGAAAGCTGAAAGTTAGCAAATTCTATGGAAAAGGATGAATTTGCATGGAGATTCAACAGCAGCTGTCCACTGCTTTCAGAAGAAAAATAAAACTGCTGAACTTCATCCATCTGCTCTCTAGAATGACTCCTGTTTCACTGCTACTGCTGTAGTCCCACAACCCTGCATATTTTTGGACAATCTCTGGTTTAAATGTCTCTTTTCCACAACTAGTGTTTCTAAGTTTTTATTTTCACAAAAAAAGATGTAACTAGGATTTTTATTTTTTTATATATATATTTCTAAGGATTTTGGCAGAAGTCTTAGGTAACTTAAACAATGAGTTCATAGTATATATCCTGAGTTTTTAGTAAATAAATCTGATATTCTGAAGAGCATCTTTTTAGAAGTGGAGTAACTGGCTTTACTTTATATAACATATTTCTGTAGCGGTAAGGAACCTGCAGCTTGAACTTTTTTTGGCAATGCAAAATTTAAGTAATAAAGCATATTTATACATTAAAACATTTTCCTTCTGCATTATTTTAAACATATTTTGCTTTAGGGAGTTTGAATACAAAATGGTTCAGGAATTTGGCCACAGTACAGAAGGAAGAACTCAACCAAAAAAAAAAAAGGCAATATTTACCTAGGTGGAAATGCTAATAAGAAAAGAATATCAGCTTCTCATGGCTGGTCATCTTCCTAAAGGACAAAGACGCTTTGCAGTATTTGCACTCAATTCACAAAATGTCGAACTTGAGACAGGAAAGTAACAGAGGTGTTCATTTCAATCAGTTGAACAGCTCTCCCATCTCTGTTCTTAGTACTCAGAAGAATTGAGTAGAGGTCTCATTTTCATTAAAAACAAACAAACAAACAAACCACAAAATAACACAAGGAAACCACAGATGGAAAAGATTGCAATGCCCAGCTGTTTCAACGTAAGGGTGAAAGTGCGTCAGAAATTTTCAATGCCATTGTTTGGTTTCCTGTTGTCTACTATGTTTACATCTGCAACTCCTTCCATACTTTTACAGTTGTTGCTCCAATTTAAGAAAAATTTTAAAAGAATACCCGCGAGGAAAGATAGCAAATAGAAATTTATGCTGGATACCTTTGGGGGAGTTACAAGCAACATAAAGCTGAGGAGAAATGGAAGTTACCATGCAGCTTTAATATTAATATTTAATATTAATATTTCATTAAAAAGCTGTTAAAACATCATTGAGGATGCAAACAAAGGTACTGAAAAATAAAAACATGTCAAGGTTAAGTTTTGTTACTATAACCTCTGTTTCATACCTTTTTGAGTACTTTTCCACTGATTCCTTGATTATTTACAAGATTTTTTAAAAAATTACTTGTATGATCTAGCAACAATTATACTCTTGCAATGAAAATTTGAGTACGATTAAAAAAAAAAAAATCAGCTCTTTACATTGACAATATTCTTAAATGTAAATTTTAACTGGCACCTTGTACACAAGAATTAACATTTTGTAATGTTAATTTTGTAATATGTATTATATCGTATATCTTCCCCTTAAATGAACTGCAACTTCTTTTTTAGTTCAGGAAAGTACTTCAAAACTTGCTTCAGCATGTTGTGGGCTATTTTAAATCTCTGCAAATTATTTTTTGGTCTGATAAACAAAATAATAATGCATATAGCACATTTCTAGCCACTCAAAGTAGAAGGGGCTATTTAGAAGAATAACTATAATATTTTTTAAAAGTACTCAAATTTAGAGGTATAGCATTTAAGGATTTGTTACAAAATCTCCTCTAGTATGTGTTGTATTTTCTTGTCTTCCTGTGTTGATGCTTACTTGGAATTTTGTAGGATAAATAATTTTTTTGATCTTTGATTTAGCTGGAAAAGATCTGTAAGGAAACAGTTGTTCTAGAGGAGATATTTGATAACATTCAACCATAATTTCCATGTATTCCATGCATTTTTTCCATGCTTTTTTGTGAAGGGAATAAAATTACCAAATAAAGTTTGGCAATACAAGTCATATCTATTTTATTGATCTGTGTGTCTCTGAGGATATACATCCCTATGCTTGCAAGCCTGGAATTTAAAATCTAAGGCCAATGACATCTTGCAAAGTGGTGAAGTCAGTTTCACTAGATATGTTACTACAGTGCAGAAGGAACTTTTCATTAATGTTCCTATTCTGATTTGTTGCTAAGAAAGCTCTTAAGCAGCAGCAAATATTCAGGGTAAATTTGGTAAACATTGCCCTTTTACCCAGCATCTCCAGAAAGGTTCTCATGTGAATAACTCAACTCCTAGGCAATTTTTTTAGTCTACATACAAAAGGCAATATGTTACTGGGTCTCAGAGTGCACAGCACAATCTTACTCACATGTATGAATAGCTAATACTAGTAACAGAGTTTCATTCTTTACCCTGTTAGACCAACACTGCACATCCTGGCTGCTGTTCCATGATACTCTTCATATCTGTCTCATCTCCTATTTTTTACATGTACATGTGCTATCTTGTTTATAGCTCTTGACATGTTACTCTTTCATTCTTTTAATTACTTAAAGCAAAGTTCAGGTACCACTACAGTGTTAAAATATCTGTCTGTGTGGATTTTAACTCATGAAAGGCTGTTTCTGTGTTCCAGTAATTTTATATTTTTTTAAAATACCAAAACTGTGATTTCAGTATACTACAGAAGGCACAATACTTTCTCTTCAGCTCTCAATTTTTCCTCAAATATATTGACTAAACCTTCTTAAACTTCAATTTGTTTAATTAAACCAAGATTTGGTTTCTTGGGTGTTACAAATTTCTAACTTATTTGTGATGTGCTTCAGTGAGAAGTATTCCCAGAATTAATGTATTGGGTTCTACTTAATAATGCAAAAATTCACATTGCACTCATTCAAAGAAAAACCACCAATAAAAGAACACACACATGAAAAAAACACTTCAGTTTGGTGATTAACATTTTTCAGTGCCGCAGGGGATGCCAACATACCACTGCCATTTACTGCTGCAGTCCTTGCTTGTGTGTTCGTGCATCATTTGAAAGATATAACCTATATGTCCTTAGGCTCTACTCAGCATTGTGACAGATGGTCTACTGTTGCTGCTAGCTTCAGGGCAGAAACCAAGTGTTTATCAACTTCTGGTAAATCTCCTCCCACAGGTGGTGGGACCTTGCAGCTTGCAAGTTTTCACTGCTGAGTGTGTATGAGTTATGCATAATGTAATGAGAAACCGATTGGAGACAAGAACAAGAATAAACAATGCCAACACAAGCTGATACTAAAATCCTGCCTTCACACCAAGAAAGATACAGTATAAAGGTGAAGGAAAGTACTCCACAAGTACTTTTGATGTTATTTTGAAGAAAAGAGTTAAAGCCAGATCTTGCAAATATGCTGTTTGGTTGTTTGGGGTTTTTTTTATTTGTGAATAAAACTTGAAAAGCAAACTACGCAAATGTTCTGCTTCAACTAAAGCTCTTATTCTGTCTTCTCATCAACATATAGTAAATCTCTTTATTCTGTCAGCTTTTTGATTGTGTGTGATAGGAAGCCAAGTTTTTAAAAGGAGAATAATGCAAGGAACAATACTGGCAAAAAAATCCTATTGTGTTTTCCTAATTAATTAATCAAAGCTTGTATTTATTGAAATATTTCTCCAAGAACACAAGTAATGAAACAGCAATACTAAGTAAATTAAGACTGATGACATACTGAAAAAGAATGTAGAGCATATTTAGTAAAGTTATATAGTTCAACATATGTACTATTCTAAGTGAAAAATATTAGTGGAAGAAAAGAACAAATAGGGAGAAATCTATTATGAAAGAGTAAACACATGTAAAAATGACCAATATACAGAGGATCTTCCAAATCACGTCACTGAGGGAGTGGTGAAAGTTGTCTGGACATCACAAGAAGGGATAGGGATGAAAAACAGACGTTCTTTGTAAAGATGAAATTTGAGATGTTGCTAGAGAAAGAAGGTGTCAATGTTCTAAAAGCCTGGAGCACTACAGCACTGTGTGTATTATGGCCAAAGCAGAGCTAGAGCATGACATATCAACCTTTGAGGCCTGTTCCAAGGATTAAAATCTATCTAAATTTGTGTAGACAAAAGGATCTCAGCCACTTCTCACTGCACTATGCTTCAGACTTAGCCGTAAAACCATGACATTCTTGGAATATTCCTTGAATGCTTGAGCTAGTACATTAACTTGTTAAGGCTGTCTCTCACCTACAGCCTTTGGTGACATTGTATTAACTTTGTCAATGACATCATCAAGCACTAGCATTCTGCTAGAGAGTTAAAACAATGAGTAGTTTCTCACCACACATTACTGCAGCTGTATTACTGTTAAATTATCTTTTTGCAATTCTGACCAGATGTTTCAGCTTTAAACCAGTAAATTGAAGATGCTCATATTTCTTTTCCATCAAACCTGTAAACAAAAGGAAAACAAAGAGAAACTGCTTATTGGATCAATGCCACTGTCAGTGAAAATTTTGGCTCTGAGATAAAAAAAATTGAATTTCTTTTCTTTGCAACACCTTTCTTCTGTTTGACTACAGCTGTGCTATGGTTTTCAACATGGAACTCCCGGCATTAAGCAGGGAGTTCAGTCTCTGTCTTTTAAGGCTCTTTACACATATAGGCACATATGTTCCAAGGCCAGAATCACATAACAACTATGATTTAGATAAAAATTCTTTCCTTCGTGATAGAAAGAAAAAAATATATTTTTCTTCAAGGAAAAGAAGGCATGGAGTTCTATTTCATTTAAATTCAGTATCAAATAACGTACAGCTGAGAACTAAAATATTAAATAAGAAATACAAACAATTGAGTTGGAAAGGTTAAGTGTCTTGAACCTAAACCAGTTGATGACATAGGCAGTTTTTTCTTCATTTTAATGGAAGTAAGTTTAGCATGAATTTTTGTAAGCTCCTTTTTTAATTTTTTTCTTTTTTTTTTTTTTTTAACTGAAGCGGAATTAAAGTTAAATTTTAGTTGAATTTAAATTCACTAAAATGCGTCCAAAATTATTTTCTTGTCTTAGTTTCATTACTGGAATAGCCTTTTTCTTTCACAAAACAAACAAATTAAAAATAAATTAAATAAAAAAATAAAGTGAAAATAATATATAAATTTGAACATCATTATTGTTACAGAATTCGTAGCAATGTCCAGTTAAATCCAGAAGCATCAGTTCTAGTTCCAGCTCTAGTCATCTGTACTGGATGCCTTAAACACATTACTGGGAAAAGTCCTAAACCATGGAAAAGCAAAGAAGCAGCATCTGCTCCAAATTTTGTAGCTAGGTCACAATTATAAAATTAATCTAGACAGTTTGTTTCATTAGTCAACCCTGAATTTTGAAGTAGTTACTTGAAATGTGAAAGGGACATTCTGTTGGTAAAGTGCCCTTGGTCTCTGAATGTCAGGAGTCACTGTCCTTTAAATGAGATAATATGGTAGAGTTTCAAAGAGCAAAAACCTTATAAGGGTCACATTTTGATTGAAGAGTAACTTTATGACATTATAGCAGACACCTGGAAAACTGTAATAATTACCTGTCAGCTGAATTATTACTCTTACTTAAAAATTACTATGAGGGAGAAATTAATTGCACATCTGTAGCATCATTAGGCCATTATGTTATGATGGTTGTGTGCAGTTCAATATGTCAATTAACCTTCAGAAAAGTATTATTTTCTAATTCAAAGCTTCACTTTCCTTATTTTGATGATATACTCAAAGAACAACATTTAAGTTTGAACATATCACAGAAAAAATAAAATTGTTGGAATAGAGCCAAGGTTGGAAATATCACCTCAGAATGTAAAGTTTAACACTGATGTCATGCTTATCTCTCAAATAAGGCCTTGCATAGCTTACTTCAATGCAAGGACTAAAAATGACAGAAATTTATTGGAATGTAGAAAGTGCTATACATATGAAGAAACAGCTGGGCTACAATCTTCCTCTGTCTTCCTTATGTTTAACTTTTTTATGTCAGAGGAGATTCTGCAAATGGAGAGAACTTAACCATAAATTTCTAAATATATTGAGATGAAAGTGAACACCAGATGAGGCACTAAACTTGTATGTGTCCTGCAGTAACTATATAGTATTGTAGAATAAATGGATTAATCTAATCAAGCACTGGATGTAATTGATCATTTTTAAGTAATTATTTTTTTCATATATTCCTGAACAAGAGAAAAAAGGTTTTATTTTCTGATTCCAAGAAACAGGCTGCCCCTGAAGAGCTTATTGAAGGAAATTACTCTGGTTATTGTTCGTAGCCGGACCTGGGCCTAGCTAAACTACATATTACCAAATGGCAATTATTTCAGGAAATGAACATACATATTAAATACTTTTTTTCTAAATACCTTCACAAATAAGAAACAAGTCTTCAGTTCATTTTGAGCTCTTACCGACTCAGCAATAGTCTACCAACTCATTCAGGAAGAGAGAATCTCATCTCATTGTCATTCTATGTCATTGAAATAGTTATTAACTACTTCTGGGTTTTATGCAGTACAAAGTGACCAAGGCACATTCCACAAGTATTTCTCTGTGAAATTTCTTACACTAGAAAGAAACTCCACCAAGCTTTGATTAAAAAATCATTTTGAACAAGTTAAAAAGAAAAAAAGTACAACTGGCTGTTAAAATATTTAATCTTTAAAATTCATTCAATTCAAGGGTCCGTTCTGAATTTAGCTCTTCAGAAAGTTTAAGAAATCAGTTTACCTTTCTGTCAGCTAAAGAAATATAAATAAAATAACTGGAATTGTTTCCTGTGTTCAACAGATGCTACCTTCCATGTGGGTAATGTCTGAAGTATCTGAAGAGCTGCTAAAGAACAGAGGAAGTTCTGCTAGGACAGTATACATTAGTCTTTTGTTCCTGGCATCTACTTACAAAGTGAACTGATTAATACAGCAGACAAACAAACCTTTCTTTAGGAAACTGCAAAATACTTCAAGTTCATTCTCATCCAGATGACACATCAAATAGGTCTTAAGCTATCAAATACAAGAGATATCTAGACACCATTTCTTTATCAAAGACATCTGTTAAAATGCTTTGGGAGAGCTAGGGTCAGATGTGCATGCATGTTTTTTTCAGGAAAAATAGCTCATCTATATAGTACAAGTGCCAGTATCCAAAAGTTTGCAAACTGTTGTATTGCCGTTAACAGATACACATGGTTCAGAATAGATTTCTCAGACAAAGAGTTTGAAGTTGCCTGTTCATCAAAAAGACAGATAGGACAAATTAATTTTCCTATTAAAATGAAATGGGAGGTGGTAATAATATAGGGGTGGATAATATAGGTAATTTCATTAGATTAAATTTAATAATAATAGGAATTTTAAAGGCAAAACTATTTCATAAATATTTGCAGAAACAAGCTAATCTGTAAAGGTCCCTTGCTTTTTATGAACCACACAGCTTACCCCGCAGTAGAAGATGGGGATCCTCAGCCTTTATAAAGTTCATTTGAAAGGCTGCTGGGTACTACTGTCACTAGAAGTGTTTTACAATGAGATATATGGTACCTAAGAAGAAGTAATTTTTTTCTCCAATTGCAAACCAAGTCTTGGATACTCTGAAAGTTCTAGAAAAATATCTTCTCTTTACCTGCAGGTGGACACAGCTGCACTTAGTCTAGATCCCCAGGCTCTTAATTTATTTCATTTATTAACAACCAAGTTCTCTACTTGCCTCATCGCATAGCTCTCATATTAGCTTTTCAATCCTCATATACTCTATGGGTTAAACAAGGAAATAAACGAGGAAAATATTGGAGCAAGACTGTAAAAAAAAAAAAAAAAAAAAAAAAAAAAGACCTGAAATTGTCTTGTGGAAGGCAATAGACTGCCTATGGAGTAGCAGACTTTTGGTCCACTGTGGAAGAAGGAGTAGTTCTGAGAAGGTCTGTCTTTGGTAAAATCAGTGAGACTGAAGAAAGCTTTATC